>CATKHJ010003687.1:0-13498 GCA_949750685.1 Vernicia montana | reverse complement strand
TATTCGAATCAATTGAGTTGTTATTTATGAAATATATGTCGAGTCTAGGGGGATTCAATATCTAGGTCATTCTCATCATTGATTATAAGTGCAGAAATTAATTCTTAATTTCTTAGCTAAATTCTTTAATTTAATTATTTACTTTCAGTTTAATTATCACTCAATAAATTTTGATTCACTAAACAATTATTGACATTTGAGCTAATACTTGATTCTTGTCCTCTGTGGAACGATACTTTATTTACTCTTTATTACTTGAGCGACTCGTACACTTGCGATAGCACTGTGTTACTTAAAATAACACATCAAAAATACATACAAATGGAAAAGTGGCTACCGAATTTGGGTAGAAATGGATAGATAGGATTTCATTTTAATTTTAGGTAATAAAAATATAAATAAAAAAAATATAATATAAACATTAAGATAAATTTGTCATACCAACCATTTTACTTATCTTATTTCTATCCCTAAACATACTTAGAAGTAAGAAAGAGAAGAAGAACAAGGAAAGAAGAGTGAGAGAGCTACGGTGGTAGAAGAAAAAGAAGAAAGAAAAGTGATTCAAAGTAAGTTTCTAAATTAAAAGTATTTATTTAAGGTTCCATAGTAATTATCTTGGTCAAAACTAGAGAATTGTAGGCAGGAGAGTGAAGTATATTTCAGTGAAAGGACTTAGTCAAATTCCTAGTAAGTAGAAATTTATTGATCTTGCATTTAGGCTGTCTCTGTAAGCAGGGTCATTATGGAGACATAAATTGAAACTTAGACTTGAGGATCTTAAATATAGAATTAGTGTAAGCTCAAAACTAATGAATTGTTTCTCTATATGTATAATTTAATCTGTGAAAGGACGTAAGGGAATCCCCAATACATTGGGATATATAAGGCTCAAATTAGGAGTGCCCTTGAATGTAAAGATAGTAGACACACAACATTTGAGCAAGGGTTTTGGGGGTCATAAAGACATATTATGACCAAACTCTAACTACTAAATTGGTCCTTTATATATTATCTTTTATCTGGTAAAAGGGATTAGGCATCAGAATTAATCATTGTGATTTATAATAGAAAAATTAAGGGTAGTTTAGTCTGTCTTGGGCAGTGATGCAGGGCAGGATTAGAACTTGCATCAAATTTTGTGTAAATCTCAGAATGAGCTAATATTTTAGTATGTTGTATACCTGTATGTATATTTTCCAATTCCTTAAGAATCAATAAAATTTGAGTTTTTTAGTTCAAGTTGTGGCAAGCAAAATGTTGTTGGGTTAGTATGTGTACTATAGGCAGAGTTTAAGAACTTGATATTTAATGTTGCTATTGATGTGTTTAAACTTAATGTATGCATGTATAGTGTGTAGAGCAACCGGAAGAACCTCAAGGGGGTTAAAATAAAGAGAGGGAGGAAGAGGAATATCAAGGACCTTACTATTGCCCTATTGTTTGAGCTAGGAGAGTCAAGGTGAGTGATTACTATCCTATTATCAATTGAGATTTTCAATCAAGGACCATATTCATTATTAAACCACCCTATAAGAAAGCTTCTATATATCAAAATGATGTTTAATTCTAGCTTCTATATATCAAAATGATGTTTAATTCTCCTAAAATCTATAAGTACCTAAGTTCCTATTTGTATCAAAATTGGTAATAACTTTACTTAGTTGAAAAATCTTTCCGAAAAAATCGTAAAAACTAACAATGGATGAATGTTATTGAAAAATTCCCAAAATGTCAATTTGAATTTTATATAAGCATATTTATTTGAAATCCTCAATAATAAGTTAATAAAATATCCTTCAACATATTATAGCAAATATATATGATTAATTGAATTTCTTTAACGAGTTTATCGAACTTTATATATGTTTATTATAATTTTAAAAATTTTAAGGTATTTATTGAAATAGTCATTAATGAGTTTATTTCGAGTTCATATGTGTTCAGTAAATTTATTATTGATGAGTTATTGAAGCATGATTTATGAATTTATTGCAGTCCCCCTATGTGGAAATTTATGTGTTATTGTAGTATTATATGTTATATGAATTACTTTCACTTGAATTTTGAGTTTTCAAGCAGGGATCCCCTTTTTCTAGTGTGGGGAGCACCGGACTTTGTGCACATTAAAATGACTCTTGGTAGGAGAGATTTGAATGCCATAACCGTAAGACCTAGCTAACCTTATGTTGTGGTATTGCTCCTTAAGAAGAGTCCTGCCACTAGTGTAGTGTTGATGAGAAGTGATAATAAATTATGCTTTCATCTAGTGTATACAAATTTCTACTAAATGTATGTTTTAATAAATTATCTATAAGTATAGTTCTATTTGAATGAAGTTTTAAAAAGATAGTGTAAGATGTATGGCTAATACTCCACAAGAAGAGTTATCACTATTGTAGTGTTGATAGGGAAGCAAGGATAAAAATCCACTCTCATCTAATGTAAAAAAATTTCAAAGATAGTATGAAATATTTGCTATTTAAAAAAAGTTTTAAAACGTATAATCAGTTACATGAAATCATATTTGAAATGTATCATTAGTTATTTGAATTTGTTTTTAAATCATACTACGAGTTAGTTGTATCTGAATAAAGATTTTCAAAATAAAATAAGTTATTTGTTATACGGGTTCAATTTTTAAGAGTATTGTAAATTATTTATTATTTGATATTTGTTTTCAAGAAAGATATATGTTATATGCTATTTGGATTATGATTATAAGTACTTTCAAGTCTCAATTTGATTTTAAATTTTCAAAGTACTATATGTCATCCATTGTCAAACTTTACCCCTATCAAATTAATATGTAGATATAAGTCAGCCAAATGCCTTCATTGTAAGCAAATGTTGAACGCCAAGTCACACAGTTTATGGTAGAATAGTTTTTGCTCAGTGGATTTCGTACTCATCCCCATTCCCAAAATTTTCACATGAAGCTAAAAGATAGCCCAGTTCAAGCTCAAGCATTTAATTCACTTGAAGATTGCATTGAAGTTGAAGTTAAAAGTTTATTTGGAATATTCATGTACCTACTCATGTATATAAAGATGTATATATATAAGACTTTATTTAGTCACTCCATGGGTTTCTAAATTTATAGAAGAATAGTGTGTAATTTATAAGTTGCTTAATGAGTTAATGTTGTTAATGATTATATATATTTAAATATTATATGTATGGTATGTGTTGATAATATTGGAGACCTAAGAATTCCATATGAAGTTGAGGGTATAAGTTGGAAAGTTAGAAGTGTTGTTTACTTGCAGGTTGTGATCCTAAGGTTTAGTGCATTTATAGTCGGTACTCTGCCGGAGTAATGCTTAGTTGTTAGTGTATCGAGTTTTATGGGTTTTTAGTGGCTTTAGGCCTATCCATGCCCTAGGACCGTCTATATGAAAAGTGAGATATGACATAAGTGGTATCAGAGCAAAAGATTGGATAAGTCTATAATAGACTATAAAAAGTTGTATGGATCACAAGATATGAATAATACCATGGAGTAGGATTTATATGACATAAGTATGGATGATTATGAATAAGATGTAGTTTGGATAAGTATTACAAATGGTTTGATTGAAGTAAGGTTTGAGTTTTTTTATGGAGAACTGATCATAGAGTCTTAAGTATGAAACTAAGTAATTCTAAGTAAGATGTAAGTGGCAATGAATAATAATGTTAATCGACTTATAAGATTGGGAGAGAAGGAGCAAAAGAGCTTATGTGATATAAGTACAAATGGAGCATTATAGAATAAGAAAGTATATGTAGAGGAAGAATGGAAGATAAAGATTGAATGTTTGTGCTTCCCACAAGCTGGACACGTATGGTGTTTGAAAATTCAAGGACAAATTTTCTTTAAGAGGGGTAAAATGTAACACCCCAAATGTTTATAAGTCATCAGAGACCTAAATATAGCATGGAACTAAGTAGAAGAAGGGAATTGAAATGGAAACTAAGAAGTTAGGAACTGAAACCCTAAAAAGAGTACAAGTTCGAAAATCGAAGCGCTAAGTGTGAGATGGTGAATTTCGACCTCGAAAAGGATTCCTAGATTTTATTTGAAGAATTTAGGTGAATATTAGGACAATAGAAATGATAGAGCTCAAAAATTGGATTAGAATCGAGCATAGAAAATATCTAAGTAGATCGGTATGCTAAGCGAGAAACCGATGGATTTTTCTCAGATTGACATTGGGATTTTTCTCAGATTTTGACTTAGGAAAATTTGATAGGAAAATAGTTAGATATAATATTAGGACCTTAAAAATGAGATTAAAAAATATAGGTAATAATCAAGTGAATTAGAGTAGATAAAGCTTAAAAAGGGTAATTTAGGAACTTTGCTAAATAAGTAATGATTAATGTTGACTTCTAACTAATTAAGGAAAAAAAATAAAAATACATACAAATGGAAGAGTGGCTGCCAAATTTGGGTAGAAATGGATGGCTAGGATTTCATTTTAATTTTAGGTAATAAAAATATAAATAAAAAAATAATATAATATAAATATTAAGATAAACTTGTCATACCAACCATTTTACTTATCTTATTTCTATCACTAAACATACTTATAAGTAAAAAAGAGTAGAAAAACAAGGGAAGAAGAGTGAGAGAGCTACGGTAGTAGAAGAAAAACAAGAAATAAAAGTGATTCAAGGTAAGTTTATGACTTAAAAGTATTTATTTAAGGTTCTATAGTAATTATCTTATGTTCTTTTAAAATTTTCTTTTATTTCTTTGCTTGGTTGCCTTAGTTTGTTAGAAAAATGATGGGTATAGGCTATTTGGTATTTGAATGGAGAAATGAAGGGCATATGGTGGTGTTTTGGTAGAGAGAATTAAAGAAAAGGTAAAAGCAAAGATGAAGGAGAAATAAAAGAAATGAGTAATCTAGGATTTGTGGGGTTAATAAACTATAGTAACTTGGGGTTCAAATTCAGGGACACTAGAGCCTGAATTTGACCTTGGTAAAAAATAGAGAGTTGTATTCAGGAGAGTGAAGTAGATTCCAGTTAAAGGGCTTAGTCGAATTCCTAATGAATGGAAAGTTATTGAGCTTGCACTGAGGCTGTCTCTATAAGCAAGATCATTAAGGAGACATAAATTGAACCTTAGACTTGAGGGTTTTAAATGCAGAAGTAGTGTAATATCAAAACTAATGAATTATTTTCCTATATGTCTAATTTAACCATGTGAAAGGGCTTAAGGGAATCCCCAATACGTTAGGAGATATAAGGCTCACATTTGGTTTGCCCCTTAATGTAGGGACAATAGAGACACAAAAATTGAGCAAGGGTTTTGGGGGTCTTAGAGACAGATTTTGACCAAACTCTAAACTAATAAATTAGTTCTTTATATGTTATCTTTTATTTGGTAAAAGGGCTTAGGCATCATATCACGTCTCATCTTTGAGATGTGACGGTCCTAGGCATAGGAAGACATAAGTCACCTAAACATGTAGAACCCCCTATACGATGCTAAACTATGCTAGACATTCATTAGACAAGTCCCCAAGATCATAACCAGCAATATCAGTTTGTATACCCAACATATACTAAAAGTATACTTGAGGTATACCAAACATATACCCATATACTTCAAATATACTTAACATATACCACATGTATACTATTAAATATTCGTTTCATATTCTCATGATTCACCATTCACATATCAATCATTTGATTATCTCATATATCATTCATATACTTTTTATACACCGGTAACATACTTTTCAGATACCATTTATATACTCGATATATAACAATTATATACTTATATGTTTACTAGTTCAATATTGAATCGTTGTTACATATCTTTTATGGAATATCATAATGATCAATGACAAATGCATACCATGTTAGAATACCATATATTCACCTCAACGGCTTAGCACCTATCAACAGATAACACTCATAGAGATATTATTTTCCTCATTCCTTTGAGCACTTCCTTGTTTCCTTTTTCTTTTGGCTCTACAATCAATCATTCCATTCATATTACAATTTGCTCATAATTCACTAGTTTACTATACTTAACCTATTATAATTCTAATACTAATACTAGTGGACTTAGCTTAGGTTACACCAAAACAATTCTATTAAATATAATCAAATCAAGTTCAATTCATGGCACACATCATGTATTTATACTTATCACAAATTATAGCACTTTCATATTAGTTGAATAAGCCTAGGGTTGTAAAACCCATTACTTTGTTTACTTTATCAAGATCATTTCCATACTCAAGTAGTTCACATTAGGAGCAATTCATATTCACAATCATAGCAATTAATATATCAATTCTTAAGCAATTCCATAAAGTGGCTGAATGGTCCAAGAAAGAGAAAATCAATTCTTATGCATTGAATTCACAATTTAGTTTCACATTCATGAAATTAACATATATTCATATGACATTTATCATTCAATTAAGTCAAAGCAATTTTAGATGCAATAACCCTAATAGACCGAACCATGCATAAGAGGGGAGACCAAATTTACACAATCAAATTTCAAATTGGTTCAACAATCAATTGCATGAAATCAACCTTGGGCTCATAAACCCTAGGATGGCCGAACACTTCCTAAGGAGGAATTTCAATTTTATGCAATCAAATTTCAAATTAAGACAAGATTCATTTAATTAGAGTATAAACGAACACATTTTATCAATCAATTGAATCAATTACTCATTAGTTCTCAAAACTTTATTGTACATAACTTAAAGAAAAGGGAAACTTCAAGATTCTTCAATACATAATGAAAGTGACTTTTGAATAATTTAATAGATATATTTTTCAGCTCAAATCATCATTCACAACATAAAATAAGCATTGGAATAAAATCTCCTCCTTGGCTGAACCTAGGTGTTCAAAATCCTAGGTTTTCTATTTGTCTTTCATTCCGTATTTTTACTTGTTCAATTCATCCTTCTCATGCTCATCTATCATTATTCATAAAGTATTTTAATTAAACAATTTCCCTCTTAAAACTCTAGTGGTGGCTGAATATGAATAGGAAGGGAAAGAAGAAGAAAAACTCTCATTGTTTGAAAAAAGATTTAAGATACATGCTTAAGACGAAAAATGAGATCAAGTTTATGAAGAACTTACCTTTGAATCATTTGATCTTGACTTGTTTGAGAGGTGGCCGAATATTGGTGGTGAGAAGGAAGAGAATGAAATGTTTTCTTTGGTATGAGATAAAGAAGATGATGAGAGCTTTTGATCATAAGTTCAAATAAACAAATGAATGGTTAGGATTAATTCTTTTAATCCAATGATTGGTGTTTAGTGGCTTATCTAGGAAGACTTGCTAGTGGGGTTTGATATTTTTGGATGAAAAGAAAAGTGGTAGAAAATCTATATTTTTTTAGTGTAAGAAAATGATAAATTCTGGAAAAGGCTTTGGTTAGTGGAAAGTGGGCCACACTTTCCACTAATTTAAATTTTAAACTTAAGAAATGATAATTTAAAATAGAAAACAAATAATTTTTTCCCTCTTTCACATGTATGGCCCAAAATTAAGGTGTGAAATGGGTCCCACACTCCACTCACTTATATAAAAAAAAACTATACTTTATTACTAGACAATTTTTGTGAAATGACCATTTCACCTTTACTGTAACACATATTTTTATACTCATTCATTGATGTGCATAATCAAACATATCACATCAAATATCTATATAACATATATATTCACATACCAATACCCTAAATTTCATGCCATTTATGGAAAATTCAATTAAGCATAATTATGCATTCTAGGATTTAAATTTGATCACACTAATCTGATTAACCTTTAAATTCTATATTATCATGATTGCTATTTATGAGCTATATAAGCCTAGGGTATTACATTCAACCCCCTTAAGAAAATTCGTACTTGAATTTTATAGAACTTATCAATCAATGAAGAGACAATTGAGGATATCGTTGAAGCACGTCTTTCTTACTTTACCATATGCATTCTTCTATATCGTGGTTTCATTATTGGACTTTGACCATAGCTATTTCTTTGTTCCTCACTTTCTTTACTTATCGGTCCAAGATGGAGATGGGAACCTCTTCATAAGAAAGATCTCCATCTACCTTGATAGTTTGAGGTTGTAAAATATGTGAGGGGTTTGGCACATACTTCCTCAACATAAACACGTGAGGGGGTTGTAAAATATGTTCCAATGCTGGAGGCAGAGCTAGCTTAAAGGACATTTTTCCTACTTTATCCAGAGTCTCGAAGGGTCCAATGAGTCGGGGAGGTAGCGTACATTTCTTGTTGAATCTCATCACTCCTTTCATGGAAAAGACTTTCAAGAATACGTGATTTTCCACTATGAATTGAATTTCTCTCCTATTTAAATAGGCATATCTTTTTTACATATATTTCGAGGTAAACCATTATTACTATTTACTCTTCTGATGTATTGTACGGTTCTCCATCTCAGAAACCATGTCTAACTAAATGAAAACCACTTTATTGGAAAACACGTGAAGATGAAAATGTCATTAATGCCTTTGATTTCTTGAATTGTTGGAGTCCTTTGATTAAAAAAAAATTTCTCTGTAGTAGCTCATTTATTATGGGAGTGTACCATTTTCAGATGATAGAACATGTCATGACTTACTTTTCTTTTGATTATTTCTGAACCAACTTATCCTTTTCAGACGCATGAGGAGGAATAGTTTCCCACCTTGGGTAGAGAAGTTTACTATAGTTGCATGGCTAGTTTCATCGATGGTGTCCATCCTACAATCATGATGGACTGCTCTTTCCAGAGTGATCAGTTCTCAAGAAAAAGGTTTTGTTGTATCTTTAATTACTTTAGTAGGAGGGCATTCAAACCAATATAAATTGAGGAATAATGTATCAAGAAATATCACAATCTAGTTCTTAACTTCTTCTTAAGATTTGTAGAACCTCTCTTGCTCTAATAATTACTTTTTAAAGCTATTTCTTTGAGTTTCATGGCATTTTCTGCATTGTCTTCTTCTGGACCTAGTCCTTTTCTTTGTCATGGTCCTCCTCTTAAAATCCGAGCCAATATTTCTTAAAGAGCTCTCCAAGACTTAGCCACTAAACAAATTTTTGAATACCAATCTCATCTTATCCATAGACTTTACCACAGACTCATTTTGACAGTGGCTAAAAGAATTTCTTTGTTTCTTGTGGTACTTCCTTCACCTTTATCATATTGCTGTGGAAATTCAGCCTTTTTCATTTTCTCAAGTATATTACTCATTGGAAGGACAATAACGGAACTAATCCTCATCTAATTACCTTCTTATGATGGTTCAAACCTCTCGAATAATGGAAGGATTTTCTCTTTTAAAAGAACAAGAGATCTGAATCAGACAACAACACTAACACTCTAGTCTATAATTGTCTTCCATTGCTCTTATACAACCACGAATGATTGTTCTTTAGAAACTCGAGTAGTTGTGTATCCTCAAGTCTTTGTCTACTTATTCCTTTTGACTCTATAAAGACTTATTTGATCATCCAGAAGAATTTACTAGTTTTTAATACTTCATGTGTGGTAAGAAAAATATTACTCCATGTGAGTTATGGCCTCCCAAAGAGGCTAATGCCCCTTGGAGGGAGTTCCCTGCTGATTATTACAGGAAAATCCACGCCAATAAGGAAAATTGGGAGAAAAATCAATTTGAAGATTTTCGCCCAAAGGATGAAGTCCAAACCATGATGCTTAGTGATGATAAATTTGATCCTTCCTATCACTTCTAGACTCATCTAGCAAATTATTCCCAAGATTATGAATTTGATAAGGTGGTTGATCAAGACCGATACGACAATGATAACGTAATGAACTTATCTCCTTCTCATGAGCCTATTAAAAAGTAATAGTCTAAGGGGTTTATTGTTGTCATGGTAGAGTGTTTTCACTCTAAGACTTTCAAGTCCATTAGAATAAGAAAATGACGCTAATGTCCTTTTTTTAATCTCGTTGTTGATCTCCCTCTTTTTTTTTTTTTAAAAAAAAAACTTTATTATGCTAGTATTTGAAAGTTGTCGAGAGGCAAAGAATAGGACTAGAGACACTGCCTTCATGTGTGATGAAGTAGGAATTTTGTGTTTTGTGCCATTTCATATTGGAATTGTTGTTGATGACATGGTTGTCATTCATATGTTTGTGTATACGTTGTATGCTTTTATTAGCATGATAGATTCCAAGACTCTTTTCTAACTCAAGGTTGCGTAATATAATCCATTTTCAATGTTTTCTTGAAATTAATCCTTTTTTTCCTTCTAAAGTCACTTTAGTTTGTTTACTTAAGCATCTAAGTAATCTCTATTTGAGCTTATTCATTTCCTTCATGGATTCTTGGGGTTCTTCCCTTCCTTTATTTTTCCTAAATTCTGGGATTTTTATTCTTTGAAAATTTTAAAGATTAACTCCCTTGTTTAGCAGCTCTCTCTGCCAAATTCGCTTTGATATCTTAACGATGGGGAGGGTGGGAGAATTCTTTAATTTCTAGGCATCGAGTTATGCTACTAATGATGGTAGCGGTGAAGGCATTTGCTGTCTTGATCGTCTCATTTCATCAAATTCTTATTTCATAACTTTCACATCCACTAGCAGATTTTGTTCTTTCTCTCATCGTGAATGCATCCTCCCAACCGAGGTGGCACTTTTATCATGTGCAAGTTCATCATTTGAAGTAGTACCTTAAATCGCGCTCCCACTATTGTGATGTGCTTCATCTTCAAAATGAGTTCTTTATCGGTGTGGTATTTGTATCCTAGGTGTGCATAGAATTCTTTGCTTCTCATCCATTTCTTATGTTATTCATACTTTATGTGGTTTAATTTCCTCTTATGAATTACACATATAATATCATATAATCCTTCCTTTAATTCACTTCATATTAATCTAGTCATTTCTTTAGTTATCTGGTATTCTTTTCAACTCTGTATTAAACTCATCTAGAATGACTATCAAATATGCTTGAGTCTTCTCAAGACTTAGAATTCTTTCCATCTTCACATAAACTTCCATATATTTACTTAGATTATTTCAATCCATTATTACTTAACTTATCTTCTAATTTCTTTATCTCATCAACTATCATCAAGTACTCGTTTTACTTGGATCAAACTCAATTACCCATTGTTTTTATTAAGCAAAATCTCTTAGTCTTATTGACTTATTCTTTGTCCCATGGTCCTATTAGTTCTTATAATCTTGTTTACCTTGTTACTTCTTACATCTTTCAGCCTAGGGTTTACCGTTTGTTCTACTATATCATGCTTACTTTACTTGATCACATTCAAGATTTGTTATTATCTATAACATTTATTCTTACTTGGTGAGTACTATCTCATCATCAATTCATTCTCAACGTGAGATACTTTGCCAAGAATCGATCCATCTGATATATTAATAGTAATTAGTTCTTAGCTTACACATACTCTTTTTTGTGTTAGACCTTTCTTCATTCTTATCCTTCTGGTTCTATTTCTCTTCATTTTCTTTATACAGTCATATCCCATCATATTTATCCTATCTAGCCATCTCGTTGCTTTCCTTCTTAGGACTTTCATAAATTCTATTAAGAGTTCCTCATGATCTTCATTTACTTGTATACACCATTGTATTGTAGACAATTTCACATACTTTTCTGGTGATAGTTTAGTAATGTATGAATCATCTGTCACTTCCTTTCTTGAAAATAGAGTGGTCTATCTCCACAGGTTGTGTAACATTTTTCTTTCAACTCTTATTGGTACTTGTGTGAATAAATTAGGGTCCTTGCCTCTCTCAGTGCTGGCAGAATTCCTGGGAAGCATACAGTAGATGACATCCATAACCTTTCCTACTCAATTTGATTGATCTCTTATTGTGATTAATACAGTCCTCATCTTATTGCTTCTATATTTTTCAACTGGTTTTGCTCCTTTACCTTTAAAATCAGTCACTTAAACCTAGGCAATTCTACAAAATGATCGCTTATTGATACAATGTATGAGGCAATGTTAGTTACTACACTCTCTCTTATAATTCGATGGTTTGCCTCAGGATATTTCTTATTCTAAACAGTGCACATATCATGGCATGCACAAAAGATTAACACATTTCTATTACTATTCTCATCACATAAACTTTTTCAGAAACAATAAATTCACCAATTCCTATCAGTGTTTGACATATAATAGAAAACTTCTTTCTAATAAACACACAATATACACATTCACATGTACACATATACAGTCACATATGCATTCACTTTTTCTTAGACATAATTCATCTTTGTCATTCCATATTCATAACACATAACTTGATCACTTATATCATTTAGAAAATATCACTTTCCACATATCTTTTATCACATATATCAAGTTCTGATACTTATATTTGCTCATATTTCCACATATTTCCACATGTTAGTCTTTCTATGTTCTTCACGTATATATATCTGTAATACCCCAACCCTATATGTTATATGTATCCTTGGAGTTCATGAGTTATGAGTGATTGTAAATAATTGAATGCAAGTGATATGGAAATTTAATGAAGAGGAATTAATTGGAATAGGATTGGATAGAAAGAATAAAGGGATTAAAGAAAGAGAAGTGAAAAATTTGAAATTTGTGTGATTTATTAGATGATATTAGAAGCTGAATTTGAGGAAGTTCAAAACATGAAAAATGTTCATTTATAAGTAAAATATTTTACATTAAATTATTTTTGCATTTGAGCATGTACATTTGGAGATATAATGAAAATTATGGAGACTGTTCGGATTGAATTTGGGTAGAATTATGGAAAATTTTAAAAATTCACCATAAATTATTGTTCATATTTTGAGATTAATTTTAGCTATGCTGTATTCTTATGTGTCTAGTTTAGTTATAAAAAATAATCAAGTCATTTGGATAATTATAGAGAGAGTTATGGTGAAAATAGTAGAGTAACATCTGTTGTTGATTAGAGCCACGCCCGGAGTCACGCCCGTGGAACAAGCTGAAATTTGGCTATTTTGATTCTGTATAAAAATATCCATTCCCACTAGGGGAGCCACGACTGTGGATTAGCCCATGGCTTAGTTTCAGAAGGAAAGTGAGCATTTAATGCTCAACAATCTCCAAATGGATATATATGACTTACCTACCAAAGATTGACCAAAGAACACTCTTCTATCTTCATCTTCTTCACTCTTTCTCTTTCTTCTTCATCTACAATCACTTCTAACACCCAATCTTGCAAATTTCCTTCAAGAAAATAAGAATCAAACCTTTTGATTGAAGGATTCTTCATCTAGATCAAGTGAGAGGTAAGAAATCCTTAAGTTTATTTGTTAATTTTAAGTTAGATTTGTATATCAATTAAGATGTAAGTTGAGTTTTAAGTTGAGAATTGAAGAGAAATAGATTTTTATATGGTTAATTAACTTGATTATGATATCAATTGTGAATTTGATAGTAAGATAGCAAATGGGTAAAGCTAAGGATATATGAATTCTTGTATTGAAT
>CATKHJ010003652.1:0-10022 GCA_949750685.1 Vernicia montana | reverse complement strand
ATTCATCCCATTTATACTTCACTTGCTTCCTGGTAAGCCTCGTTAATGGCGTAGCCATCTTCGAGAAATCCTTTATGAATTGACGGTAATAACCCGCCAATCCTAAGAAACTTCTTACTTCCGTAACAGTTGTGGGTCGAGGCCAATCTGCTATTGCCTCTACTTTCTTGTGATCTACTTTAATCCCTTCCTTTCCCACCATATGACCAAGGAAACATACCTGCTCCAACCAAAAATCACACTTTGATAATTTGGCATAAAGCTTATGCTCCCTCAAGATCCGTAACACAGTTCTCAAATGCTCTTCATGATCCTCTTTACTCTTCGAGTATATCAATATATCATCAATAAACACAATTACAAATTTATCCAAGAAAGGTTTGAACACTCTATTCATAAGGTCCATAAAAGCTGCTGGTGCGTTGGTTAAACCAAACGGCAACACAGTAAACTCATAATGACCATATCTCGTTCTGAACGCAGTCTTACAGACATCCTCCTTTTTTATTTTGAGTTGATGATAACTTGACCGTAAATCAATCTTTTAGAAGTGACTGGCTCCTTGCAATTGATCGAACAAATTATCTATCCTTGGTAAAGGATACTTATTCTTCACTGTCACTTTATTCAACTGTCTATAATTAATACACAGTCGAAAAGATCCATCTTTCTTTTTAACAAACAGAACTGGAGCACCCTACGGGGAACTGCTTGGTCTGATAAATCCCTTGTTAAGAAGATCTTGCAGCTGAATTTTCAATTCTTTCAACTCTATAGGTGCCATCCGATATGGTGGAATCGATATTGGTTGAGTTCCAGGCATAACTCAATTGAAAACTCAATTTCTCTATCCGGTGGCATTCCCGGTAAATCATCAGGAAAAACATCAGAAAAATTTTCTACTATCGGAATATCCCTTGCATCTCTTTCTGACTTAGTAGTATCCACTACTTGAGCCAAAAATGCTTGACAATCTTTCCTTAACATCCTTTTGGCTCCTAAGGTCGAAATAACATTCTTAGAAAGATTACTTCTTTCACCTTGAAACCTAAATTCCTGCCCATCACCACCTTTGAAAATAATCATTTTGCCCTAACAATCTATATGAACATGATGTTTGGACAAACAATCCATTCCCAAAATAGCATCAAATCCTAACACTTCCAATTCAATCAAATTCCCAGCCAATTTCCTACCATCAATATCAATCACACATTCAGGGTACATCTTATCCACAATCATGTTATCTCCTAATGGTGTGGCTATAATTAAGGGTTCATGCATAGTTTCCTTGTTCTTCCCTAACGTCTTTGCAAAATAAGGTGAGACAAAAGAATGTGTCGCACCAGAATCAAACAAGCAACTAACGTGCTGATATTGAATAGAAATAGTACCTGTCACAACATTATGGGAAGTTCCAGCTTCTTGCTGATTGAGGGCATATACCCTCCCTCTGTCTCTATTATCAGAAGCCCTTGCAACATTCGAGGTTTGCCCTACATCTCGTCCACGTACTCCTTGTCCTCAGTTGTTTGGATGATTCATCTGTACAGTGGGCTGCGACACAGCTATGGCTGCCCTTTGATTGACTGTCTGAGGACAATCCTTAATAAAGTGACCCAATTGGCCGCACTTCAGACAAGCTCTAGAAGCTCTTTAGCACTCCCCATTATGTGGTCTTCTACACAAGGCACATATCGGAAGGTTCTGACTTCGCTATCCAGTTCTATAAGCACCCACATTACCGGGTGTCGAAGCAACCAAAACACTTCCAGCTCGAAACTAGTTCATTCCACCCCCCCTCGAGACTGGTATGGAGTAGAAACAGTGAAATTCTGTTCCGTACCCCTGTTCTGGACATAGCTGCCCCTCTGCTGACTCCCTTGCCCTTTGTTTCTACCTTTCTGTCTCTGGTCCCTTTCCTGCCTTTCTGCCCTTTCTGCCTTGTGTCTCGCCTCCATAAGTTTTGATTTATCAACCAATTTGGCCATGGAGGAAAACTCATTGGCCACTAACACATGATATAACGGAGCTACTAAACCTCTACAAAAACGATCAATTCTGCTAGCCTCCGTTGGTACGATATGAGCAGCATACTTACTCAGCCTCTTAAATTCCTGGGCATAGTCTGAAACTGACATCCCCGACCTCTGCTTCAATTGCTCAAATTGAAGTGCACGATTCTGTCTCTCACCTTCAGACAGAAACTCATTCATTAACTCTTGCTTAAAATCCTCCCAGGTGGATGGATTATCACCATACAACCGTTTTTCCACATTCCGTTGAAACCAACTCCAAGCATCACCCTGGAGTTGTACACCTATCAACTCAATCAGTTTCTCATCCGAGCACGACATTCTCTATGCTATCTTATCCATTTTCTCCAGAAATTTCTGAGGATCCTCTCATTCCTCTCCCGAAAATTCAGAGGGTTTAAACTTTTTCAGATTATTTATTATAACCCCTTCTCCAGGTAACAATCATCTCCTTACTCTACGCGGTGCCCGCGGTAGATTTGGAGGTATCTCTTCCACTATGGGTGCAAGCGGCACCCATTTCTAACACATCACAAATCAAATTGGCTCATATTTTCCCACCATTTTCTTCACCATGGCTGGCCACCCTATGCACGGGTTAGCCCAACACTTGTTCACATGCTCCATATAATTATACAAATTCATATTCATATAATTATGAAATTTAATCATAAATTCAACACTCAATTTCACATGCAATAACATTGGATTTAATCTTTCTAAACACATTAGCATTCAATCTAATTCTTCTTTAAATAATTTAAATCATTTAAGGTCTAGGGTATTACAACCGAAAATCTTTCCTCCTGATTTTTATCTTATGGCTTTCTATAAATATAATAATTAAATTGTTACACTTTATTTTTTTTATATGTATTTAATTTTTATAATTAAATAATTAAAAAATATTTTTTCTAATTAGATTCATTTAATCAAAATTTTTTATAATATTAATGTGAATTAATAATTCTCCATTAACTTGTGTTGATTCTTTTTGTTTTATATGAAAAAAATTAAAAGAATCTAATAAAAAAAATTGAGTGAAAATTAAGAGATGAATAGAGTGTATAATGTAAAATAATCCATTTTGTTAGTTCACTAAGAAATTAATCATATTCAAATATGTTTAATTATTTAGATAAGAATTATTCACACATTTAATAGTTAAAAAAAAGAAACATTTAAATAGTAAACTATAAAAAAGAAAAAAAAAACAAGTATGAACATGTAATTATTATTATTATTATTATTTTTTGAAATAATGAACAAGTAATTATTATTATCATATAAATTTATACATTGCACCATAGAGAAGAAACCTCATTAGAAGCTTCTTTGAGATTAATTTTACTAATGAACCTGTAAAATTAAAAACAATTCATAAATTAAAAAACTACAGGTTCATAGGTTAAAAACAAAAGGTTTATAAGTTATAAACTATAGGTTCATCACACGTATACCTAAAATTCATAGATTATAGTCCAGAAATTTATAAATTAAAAAACAGATTCATATGTTAAGAACATATTCATCAATAAAAATTATACATTTCATCATTCATAAAACTATAGATTTATCACTATTAAATTATAAGTTCATCATACGTATACCTGAGGTTCATAGATTATAGTTAAGAAATTTATAAATTAAAAAACAAATTCATATGTTAAGAACATGTTCATTAGTAAAAATAATTATACATTTCATCATTCATAAATTAGAGATTCATCACTATTAAATTATAGGTTCATCACATGTATACCTGAGATTTATAGATTATAGTTCAAGAATTCATAAATTAAAAAATAGATTCATATGTTAAGAACATGTTCATCAGTAGAAATAATACATTTCATCATTCATAAACTAGAGATTCATCACTATTAAATTATAGGTTCATTACACGTATACCTGAGATTCATAGATTATAGTTCAAAAATTCATAAATTAAAAAATTGATTCATATGTTAAGAACATGTTCATCAATAAAAATTATATATTTGATTATTCATAAACCAGAGATTTATCATTATTAAATTATAAATTCATCGCATACTTATAATTTTTGAATGATATCTTATCTTTTTGCAGTTGATAATAAAAAATATATAAATTAAATTTATTATATATAGATCAAAACTGAAAAAATAATAAATAAAATTAATGAGATAAATTCATATAAATTTAATTGTTTAGAAATTTATTTGATTAAAAATTATATATATATATATATATATATATATATATATATATATATATATTATTGGGATTTTACAAAATTTTATTTTTACTGGAAAAAGAAAGGAAAGAAAAGAGAAAAGTATTACATATTTACTTGGAATCGCAGTAAATTTGCATATTTAATTATTGCATAACAGAAATAGAAACAATTAAAATAAATAAATAAAAACAAACAAATAAGATCCTTCTCAAAATTTAAATATATATATTTTCATTTAAAAAAAAGGAAATTAGGAGATTAAAAAAAATAAAATTAGGAACCCAAATAAGCGAGCTTAAATTAGTGTCGTTGAAGACGATGAGCTTGGCCTATAGTAATAATATAAAAAATATATTTAATGATTTTATTTTTTTAATAACATAAAGGATTATAATTAATATATTTCTACCTTAGAATAATATTTTTTGTTGGTCATTCTTCTAGAAATAAATTTGCTTGCAACTCTTCATTTGAAATTGATGCCAAAGGCATTTCAATTGCAGGAGTTGAACGTAAAACCCCAGTCAATTGGCTTACTTCAACATTTGTAAAATCAAGAGATCTCTTAACACATTTTTTTTTTTTTTTTTTTTGCATCTAACCCAAAAAGTTTGAGCAAGAGTGTTGAACTCGATCCAAGAGATTTTGTGGTTGTTGGAACAATCAAATCACATGATGCATCAAATTTAAAAATATGATAAAAGATAATTTGTAAGGATTGTCAACTCGTGTGTCCAAAACTACCTGAAAAAGTCTTTCCATTCCATAAAATCTCATAATTAATGTGTCATAGCCCAACTTTATAACTGTAACGGTCCTAGAGCATAGGTAGGCATAAGGCCATAAAAAATCCATAGAACCCACCTACTCATACAATTCACATGGCATTATCGCAACTAACACATGCACATACCCAAGATCAGAACCTGAATACATACATACATCTCATCCCTATACATGTACTCATAAGCTTATAAGTTCCACATCAACTTAATATCAATAATATATCAATACAATTAGCACCATTCAAATGATTGATTTTAAAGCCAAAAGAATATCCCTCTCAATACTCATGAAGCACTAGAGTATACTTCATTCACAATTAATAAATGGAGAAATTGCATTAATCAAGATGGTTCTTTTGGAAGAAGGAATGTCTGACGAACTGTACTGATAAACTTCTATTCTCCTAAAAAACGTAGATAATCACTAATGAGATAAAGCAGTAAGTAAATAATATACTACCATACTTATGACGCTAGGTAATACAAGGCTAGCTAACAAGGATGCTATTGGCTCATCAAATAACTTACAATTAATCTCTTGGGATCACATAGCTCATAAGATTCAAATATCAAATGTAATATAATAATGAATTTTGTATACAACTCACAAAGGGATTATAGCTCATAGATACATGGAAATAGAAATCATCCACATGAAAGATTTAGGAGTAGAGACATTTTATTAGCATTCTCCCCCAAAGAAATTGTCACACCCCATCTTCAGAAGTGTGACGGTCCTAGGACATGGGTAACCATAAGGGTACCAATAACTAGTAGAACCCCTCAATTCATAATATAATACATTCAACAATTATTACACATGATCCCAAGATTACAACCTGAGTTATCAGTATCAGATACCTCACATATACCCAATGTATACTCAACAGATACCATTATAAATCTGATATACTTAGCATATACCACATGTATACTATTCAAATACTGATATTTCTCATCATTCAAGCATATTATTGAACATAGTTTCATTTACTATAATCCGAATAACATATCATATTACAATTTTAACCATCATAAAATATTCAAATTACCAATTACCAAATTACTATATCCATAATAATCCATGGAGCTCTAAACGATATGACCCAAAGAATCAAGTTATGATTATCATACATTTAGCGAAGCAATCCTAAGCGGAGACTAATACTTGAGATCCACTTGCTGAGTTTGCTACTAGACCTGAAAACAATACACTATAGGGGGTGTGAGAGAAGCTCAGTGAGTACTTAAGAATACAAATGGAGTAGTATATAAGTGCACATTTATCAGTAGAGTTAATAAGATCTCATTATATCAATGTGAAGGAAGAGTTTCACAACAATCAATAATGGTTTGAGTTCAATGATACCATTTTAGTAGAAATCAAAATTCTTGGAAGCGGTATGCTTCCCATTTGTAAACATTAGAGTGGCAGCCTAAGTCTCGCTCACTCATACACTATCAGTAGCGTGAGATTGATCAGATCTCATGGCTAGGACCACCCTTCCTAGCTAGGACTGGGTACGCTCGCCCTACCCACAGGCTTTACCATGTTCACATGACTGATGTGTTACCCCATATCAGATAGGGATTTCTACTTTCAAGAATTATAACGGGATCATTTGAACTAGTAATTCAACTATCATGATGTTATGAAACAATAATGTATAGCAATGAATCATTAGAAGATTCAATGAAATTCTATCAATTATATGAACATTGAAATTCATATGAATAGGTTGGATGGTTTCTCAAAAAAACATAGTTATAGGAATGATTTATCAATCAGGGTACACTAAGTTTCCAAATGAGAGGCATTGGTTGAAGAAATGGTTCATTACACTAAAGAGATTAATACATAGAAGGGTAGGCTATTTTACAATGTTTGATTTGAATACAGTTTTAGTACTTGTTTACAAATAGCTATGAGTAGGCCGAAGGCCTCTTTGAAAGGATTTCTATAATGCATTGGTTTCATGAAGGATATAAGGTTTTCAATTAAAGATAACAATGGATTCATCAAGTCCATAAATGTTGCTGGAGCATTGGTCAACCCAAAGGGTAACAATATGAACTCATAGTGGCCATACCTCATCCTAAAGGCAGTTTTGCAAATGTCCTCATTCTTGATTCTGAGCTGATGATAGCCCGACCTGAGATCAATCTTGGCAAAGTGACTTGCTCTTTACAATTGGTCAAACAAATCGTTTATCCTTGGCAAAGGATAATTATTCTTGATAGCCACCTTGTTCAACTGCCAATAGTCGATGCATAGCCTAAGTGAACCATCCTTTTTCTTCACAAAGAGGACCGGTACATCTCATGGTGAACTGATCGGTCTTATGAACTCTTTATCTAGCAAATCTTGCAACTGTACTTTTAATTCCTTCAACTCTACAGGTGCCATTCTGTAAGGAGGAATGTATATTGGTTGCGTACCAGGAAGGATCTTGATATTGAACTCAATCTTCCTCTCGGGTGGCAACTCTTCTTGAAACACATCCGTAAACTTAATAACTATTGGTAATTGCTGCACCTTATTATGAGACTCCCTCGTATCAATCATATGCGCCAAATATCCCTAACATCCCTTCCTTAGAAGTCTCCTTGCTCCAATGGCCAATTTCAAATTAGAAGGCACTTCACTTCTATCCCTTTGGAACATAAACTCATGCTTATCTCATAGATTAAACTCTATCTTCTTCTCACGGTAATCTATATGTGTATGGTGTTTGGACAACCAATCCATGCCAAGAATCACATCAAATTCAATCACTTCTAACTCAATCAAGTCCACCGAAAGCTTCTTCTCATCAATCTCTACTATGCATGAAGAGTACATATGATGCACATCTATTGTTTTTCCTAAAGGTGTGGACACTTTTAAGGGAATACTTATGATATCTCTACCCTTTCCCAAACTCTTAGCAAAACATGGTGAGACAAATGAATGAATAGCACCCGAATCAAATAAAATTCTAGCTGACACATCTTGTATAGGTAGAATACTTATCACTATAGTGTTGAAAGCACGAGCCTCCTGCTGATTAAGGGCAAATACTCTACCTCTACCTCTTTCCTCAGCTGCTTGACTGGTTTCGGGTGCTTGGCCTTGTCCTTTCCCTTTACCTCATGAACTCCTAGTATCAAGCCTAACCATCTGCACTGTAGGCTGGGAAGCAACTGGTGCATTTTGTTGATCTCCCCATAGTGGACATCCTTTTATAAAATGCCCTGCCTAACCACACTTGAAGCAAGTCCCACTATTTCTTCTGCACTCTCTCTCATGTTTCTGCCCACATGTAGCACAAGTAGGTCGGCTATAACTTTGATGATCATGTTTGGGTGCAGAACTAGTGATTGGTGCAGGAGCCATAAATACTCATCTAGTTTGTCCCCTACTATGACTACCTCACATGTGCTGACTCTGAACCACAGTAGAAGTAGCATGCTCAACTGTCTTCACTTGGGAGCTACTCCCTCTACCCTTACATAGGTTACCTGAACCCTTGGGTTTTTTCTTGTTTCTCTGATATCTCTCTGCTCTATCTTCCTTGTTCTTAGCCTCCATCTATTTTTCCTTGTCAACTAGCTTGGACAATGAAGTAAACTCAACAGCACACAAGGAATTGTGTAAGGGTGCAATCAATCCCATTTGGAACCTTCTAATCCATGCGGCTTCTGTAGGCACTACCTGTAATACCCCGAACATTCATGTATTAGTTCCTAATTGATGATATGAATGAGCTACAAGTGTTCTTACATGTATATTGATGAATTAGATTGATTGGAGTTGAGTATTTGACTCAGAAATTGGAAAAGCATGAAGTAGTGTTGCAGAACCAAAGTCACAACCGCAACATTGGATTAGCGACCGCGATATGAGTCGCGACCGCGACAGTGGGCGCAACTCAGGCCGCGAACTCTTATGCCTGATTTTGGAAGAAGTATGAACAGTCACATGAAAAGTGTTTTGTAGCGACCGTGACAACCATATAGCGACCGCAATATGGGAATTGCGATCGCGACTCATGTCGGGGTCAGAATCGGGAAACAACACTATAAAAGGGATTAAAAGCCCCAATTTCATTTCTACCCGATTTTCAGAATTCCTAAACTCATATTCTCTCAAATTTCTCTTCATCTACCTTCATTAATGATCAAGGAAGATCATTTATTGCATGGTTAAGAGGATCTAGGGTTGAGAAATCTATTTCCTCTCTTTAATTGTTCAAGCATTTGACTGAAGGTAAGTTAGGTTTTGTTCAATATTGTTCATTTCCTTTCAAATCCTTCTATTGGGCTTAAGGTTAGGATGAGAATGAGTTAATCTAGCATCATTAGCATTGTCATATGATTTAAGTTGATAGATTATTGAATTATTGTTATTTTCTATTTGGATTTCTATAGATTCTCATAGAGATAGAAGAAATGATGAGGATGGAGGTTATGACCACCACATTTGCTTCCTTTAGAGATTGATTGCAAGCCATTTTGGGTTTCCATTGGTTAAGGTGAGTGATTATTATACTATTATGGTTGTGTTTGAACCCTAAAGCATAAATGCCTAATTCTTTTATGACCACCGAATTGTTTATTGATGATTGCTACTTGAACTATCCTGGAGATATTTTATTCATTGTTTACATGAACCCAATTGTTAATTCTTCTTGATATTGATTGAAACCATGATTATTGATTCATTGATAATCCATGTTATTGATTACCATTGTATAACTTTATATGATTATTGAACCTAAAAGCAAAATTCCCTAATTCTTATGTGGGGTAAAACATCAGGCATTGTGCACAGTGTATACTCCAGTGGATAGAGGAAAATATCCATGTCCTAGCTAGGGAGGGCTTGTCGCCCTAGCCGTGAGATCTGATCAATCTTGCGCAGAGATAAGGGTATGCTCCGATAAGATGAGCCTCTACCTTGATATTGATATGATAAGTAAGTGCTATGCCTCAGTTCTC
>CATKHJ010003617.1:0-29089 GCA_949750685.1 Vernicia montana | reverse complement strand
CCATGAATAAGGTTCATATGGGTAATAACAAGTCACTTGTTAATCCTGCTAGTACAATTAGTTTGTCCCTTCTTATGGTGTGAGCAGTGCTAGACTACATTAAATGAGAGGATGAGCTGAAAGCTCTTAATGAATTTCATATCCCTTGTGGGTGGTATATTAATTGTAGGATATACTTGATAAATTCACCTATATGAGTGTGGAGTGGGGCCGCTCCTATGAAATTGTGACATAATTTCTAGAGCACTCATGAATAACCAGAGGCGCGCATGGCCTATTTGCGCAACACCACATTGAACAGTAAAACTGTGAGAGTGTAATGTGACTGATAAGATTTTAACATACAACAAAGAGTCTTTGATTCATAGAAGCTGAAACCTTCATCAATAGCTCTGTATGTTATGTCTTATCTTTCTAGGTTTGGTTCATAGTCCAAAAGACACCAAATCCAAAGCATTTACACTCATGTTCTAACCCAGTAAAATTGTTTTCGTCTTTAAAACTTTTGAAATATGTGGGGGATTGTTGTAAAGTTGTATATTTCAAAAGTAACATATCCCACATTGCTTAGGAAAGAATTTGTAAAAGGCTTTATAAGTTATCAAACCATCATGGGCTTGTAAAGAGCCAAGAAGAGGAGCAAGGCTTGCGCGCACAAGAATTGGGCCTAAAGTCCAATTCAAGTGTAAATCGGTGGATTCCCCTCCGTGCGCGCGATATAGGCCTGGATCCAGAACAAGTCCATTTTTGCTGGGTTAGATTAATTTCCTTACTGTTCCTGTTGCCTAGTCTCGATTATTATTATAAATCCTTAAGGACAGTGCTAAAACACGTTTCAGATTTTATTTTTGTTGTTATCCTTTGCTGTTATCCAACACCACTAACGTTGGCAACTAGAGGCTTCTTGTGATTAGGTACGTAGGGGCTGAGATTGGCCTTGGACAAAGCGGGTTCTTGAACGGCAGTAGTGGTTGGCCTTTTGGCCACCGCTTGGCGCAACGATGATGATGGCAACATATGTGGGTCTTGATAGACAACGACTTTAAAACCAGCGGTAGTGGGTCTAGTGGTGCTTTTTTTATTTTCAAAATTTTTAATTTGTGATTAGGTTTGCAGAGAGTTGTGTGTTTTCTTGGAAATTGAAAGAGGAATATTGAGATTTTTGTCCTTTTTGGTATGAGAAAGAAGAGGCAATTGACTTTTGGAGGTTAGTGAAGGATTTTTAGCAAGGAAAGTGGAGATTGCAGTGAAAGTAGAATGAGGAGTTTGAAGTGATAAAATTCGATTGGAATGACTGAGAGGAGCTGGAGAAAATTTTAATTTGCAAAAATTTTAAAAGTTTTTGCTAAATTTATAATTTTTGCTGAAAGTTAGTGATTTTTTTTTTAATTAACCCTTAATTATAATTAGTTTCATTTGTATTTAAAGAGATAAAATTACGACCTGAATGCTGGCTAAGAAATCTCACCGACATATGCCATATATAAATTTGTTTGGAAATGACAGGCTTGACATCCCACCTAACTCACTGAAAATATATATATAGTTAAAAATGCAGTAGTAATGTGGTTACTTGATTAGTTACAGTCACAGTACTTATATATATATATTGCATAGTTTATGCCTTTAAAACGTGAAGTTTTAGTTCATTATTACAAGATTAAAATTTATTGCTAAATTAATGTATATCAATTATTTTTTTTTTTTGCTCAAGAAAGTAAAGATGCTGGCATTAAAGGGGCATAGAAATAATGTATATCAATGGCCAAATAGGAGCCGGACTGAGTAATTTAGACTACTGCTATGTCATATTTCGATAGGCATTATTCATATCTTCAGTTAAAATGGAGGAAAAACTAAGACTATCTAAAAAAAAAAAACTAACCAATATAAAAATCTCCTCTCCAATACTTAAAAAATAAAATTCAAAGACATTTATCCATATATCCCAATCCTCATCAACATCGGCAAAAAGGAAAAAAGAAATAAACTTGTGTTAATAAAAGAAATGCAAATTATACACAACATTCAATTAATTCTTTAGAAAAACCTATAATTAGTTAAACAAAAATACAGTTATTTAATTATTATTATAAAAAAAAAAAAGAGAAAGCCAAAAAAAAAAAAGCCCAACAGCCCAAACCGATCAATCAAACTGAATTTTTTCAGTTTGATTCAGTTTATTTTTTTTTTCTAAAATCAATTTGGTTTTATGAAAAAAAATAAAAACTTTGATTTTTCGATTTAATTTAATTTTAAATCGAACTGACGGTTTGCTCACCCCTAATTAACTCTCTTCCATGATGAATTTCATTGATTTAGTTGGAAAGCTAGCTAATTATGGATGTAGGTGAAATAAATAAATAAATTTGGATCTAAATATGGCATGAAATATATACATATAAAATGAGAATTTGCAATATTAATAGAAGCAAAATATTAGTGGCAACTAGAATAATTGAGTTTTAGTGATTTTAAAACATGATAATCCAACAATTTCTTTGTCCCTTGGTTATTACAAAAATGTCTCAAAATGATTAACTAATTTACAAATTCTAAAATTGCATAATAAGCAATTAACAATGGAAGTGACACTATCATTCCGAAGATCACCCTGCAAACAAAAAATATTAATTAGATTTTTTTTTTTTTTTTTTTTTTAAGGTCATCAACTGTTAACTCTATTAAAATCATCAATATATAATATAAAGCCCAAAGCTAAGAGAAAGTTGGAGACTCTCTATTTGATGAGCTTTCTATTTAGTATCTTTTTTTTTTTTTTTTTTATAAAATTTTAAGATTATTTATATAATTTGTTATGTTTTAATTAATGTAAAGAATAATAATTAAGTTTAATAAATGAAAGTAATAAGTGTTATTGTAAGTTGAAAGTAATAAATATAAGATGTTATTATAAATTAAAAATAATAAATACAAAGTGTTATTAATTGAAAAATTAGAAAGTCATAAAACTATATAATAACTTCTATTAAGCCTTTTAACATTAATAAATAAATATGTATGCGTAACTTCTCTAATTATATCTATAAAATGATATGTTTCTACCTTTTTTTTTTTTTTTTTCTATATACTATTGATTACATTAATTAGGTGATTTTTTTATACACACTTTTTTTTTTTAATGAAGGAGCCCTTTTTTTTTTTTTTACACACTTTAACTACTTTTTTTTTATTGGATTTATTCAATGTATATTTTACTAATTTATTATTATTATTTAGAATACTAAAAAAAATTTCTGTTAGATTTTAGTGTTGATTTTTATTTAATTTTATATGAATTTTTTTTTAATAATTTTATATATATTTCCGCAGGAAGTGCGAATTTGCTGAACCAAATACAAATAGGCACATGAGACTTACGCTGTGCTTAGCACACCGGGATGCAATCCATATTCTTTAGCGTAGATGAAGGATGTAATTGATTGTGGTAATGCTGCCTGTAAATTAAACAATATATATTTCAATTAATAAAGAATTAATATATAACTCACCATTAATTAATTAACAATTTCTAAACCCTTTCTGATCGTATAATAAAATAGCAATAATTATATATATATATTTTTAATTATAATCTAAAATTAATGTACCTGAATAATAGCAACGCGTAAAACGTCACCATGCAAACCCACAGCAATAGCTCCAATAGCCATAGCAGCAGGACCAGCGATGAACTTTAGGACCATGCCTATCACTGTTAGCCCTGCCCCACAGGAAATCACCTTTTCTTGCAAAGCCATGAAGATCCCTGCACATATACATATACATATAATATAATAATCACAATTATATATAGTTTAACACATTTATAAATAAAACCTAGCTTTTTATATATAAGAGAAAATGAATAAGAAGTAATGTAAATGCATGATATATGTAGCTCACCCATGCTAAACATGGCAGTGCCTGCACCAGCCTTTGACATAATCAATATAGAATCCTCCATAATGCTAGGCATATCAAAATGCCACCTACAAGTATTAAATTCTCATACATAGTTAAAAAAATATATATATTAATTTTCATTTTATGGGTTT
Source organism: Vernicia montana (assembly GCA_949750685.1). Lineage (NCBI taxonomy): Eukaryota > Viridiplantae > Streptophyta > Magnoliopsida > Malpighiales > Euphorbiaceae > Vernicia > Vernicia montana. The sequence goes on along the minus strand of CATKHJ010003617.1, from coordinate 25,031 downwards.
GAACTTGAGTTAAAATTTAATTTAATTAATAATAAAAAAAAAAAGAAATGATTACATATATGTACCTGTTTGCAATGAAAGCCCAAACAAGTCCAATAATACAAGCATATGAATTAGGATTCATAGCAAGTTTGACCCACACCACCTTCATCAAAGCCCAAAAAGAAGGCCTAATAGCGGTTGCCATGTTGTCTACATTACTTGTATTATTATTGTTGCTTCCCTCCAAATCCTTGCCTAAATTATCACTAGTAATTGAATTAGAACAGATATCAAGTCTTGCTCTTCTAAATTCTAACACAAACAGTAACATAGTAAGCCAAATAATTGCTTGAATAACAGAAGATTGAACCACAAGATCAACAGCCATAGGCCCATACATAGCTTTCATTAGAGGAACACCCACAACTAGAGAATTAGTTAAGGTGCATAAAGAGAAACTTGTAATGGACCATGCGTAGCTCCCTTTGCTACTAAATTTAGCCCAAAATGCTAGAACCACCACTATTATTAACTTTGATATTGCATCTGCCCCAATAAATAGATAATTCATTTTGAAAGGATCAATGTGGGCAGTAAATTCAAAGGTGAATAGTGGAAGTGTGAAATAGCAAACAAATCTATTCACTGCTCCACACTGTTCAGGTGTAAATATTTTCCACCATCTTACTGACCCATACCCTAAAATTAGGGCTACATACAGTGGTACCATAGCCACTACCACCTTGTAAACATTTTCCCACCCTATCATTCTCTCTCTCTTTTTTTTTTTTTAATAAAAATACGTAAACAGAACTGTTTACGTACCCTTGTCTGAATAACGTTTTGAAGGTACTATTGTGGAAAATTAAGAATAATGTCAAGTATTTATATGCATGGAAAGTGTAGGAAGAGACCAAGAATTTGAGCATATTATTAATGCAATAATATTAGAGATGAGATCAATAGATTGGTGGGTGTATATGATTCTATGCTGTGGATTCCTGAAGATGTGCGACCTAATAAGGGTTTATAGTGCATGGAAATGTGATGTTGCTTTCAAGAAATGGAGTTTTGTTTTTTATTTTTATGGTCAGCAATTAATAGTTCTGTATGTTTATAGAATAAGGAATGAGGTCCTGCAATTATTCCACCACCTTTGCAAATAGGATGAGTTTCATTTTTTTGTGAAACTATTAATTTTAGTTTATTCTCTTATATTATTTATGCCAAAGTAGTGGCGTTTTCAGCATAGAACTCTTGCTATATATTTTACTTTTTAATAGTGACTTTGACACCATGCAACATTACCCATATTAATTAATTATATATATAGGCCTCAACACACTAAATATATTTAATTTTGTGAATATATTATTCTTCTAAATGTTTTAGCAAGATTAATTAATTAGATTAAAGAGCAGCATTTGGTAATCATATTTTGGAATTTTTTATAGCTTGTAAAAGCAAATTTTGCTTGATTATTTATATAGAGATTCGAATAAGAATGAAGTACGTTTGTGGTGCTAATTAATTAATTAATAATATTTTAAAATTTGTTTTAATATTTTGCATCATTATTTAATTCAACTTCAAAATAAAAGGCAGCATTTGGATTGCGTCATGTGGCAACATTTGACGCCAGATAATTTAATGCTATATATATAAATAGAAGCTCAAAAGATGATTGTGACTTTTTTTTTTTTTAGCTAATTTACATATGTACTTATCATTAAATTGTATTAAGTGTGGGATGATTTTAACTTAATTAATACTACTGAAATTATCTTTAATATTATAAAATCCTGAATTCAAATTTTCAATAATTAAAGTCTAATAATTAACTATATAATATATGGTACTAATTTCACTATATAACTATTATACATTTTTATCCTTTTTTTTTTTTTTTTTTTTGTCCCCTTGAGCCAAAGAAAGTAAAATCCGGTTGGACATATATATATATATATTAATGCTGTAATATCTAATGAAGTATATATACATAGAATAAGTTCCATTCCTTGGATCATAATTATCATCATCTGGCTAGCTTGAATGCAACCCTGTATGTTCACTAGAAATCCATCAATTCTTTTGCTTTCCATTATGAATTCAAAATCCCCACTTACTGTATATATATTCCTCTTTAATGTAGTTGTTTGATGGGATATGAAATACGATATTTGTGTGTGGCAAGAATTTTATTTGATTTCAATTCTCTGGAGCCAGTTGATTGAGTTGATGGAATTTCTTTTCCTTTAATTCTTGAAAGAGAAAAAAGAAGAAGAAGAAGAAGAAGTTAATGACTTTGTCTTATACATTGTGTGATTGGATGGTTTATATACATTATATTAAGATATTAAGTCTAATGGTTTTCTATTCATGTCTCGAATATTTTCATCTCTATATGGAATTGTCCTATTCTGTGAGATGTGAACATTGTTTTTTACAATTAATTCAGGAATTTAATATTTTATTTCCATGCATTATAGAGACAAAAGTAGCTTTGGTTAATTTTAGATCAATTAATTATTCCACACGTACAACCACGATTAATTAGGCCTATCTACAGCAAGCCTAATTATACATGGTGATGGCTGACTCATAATGAAGCTGCTAATCAATTAATACTTTTTCATGTCAATTCTAATTAAGTGGGTGTGATGAAGGTCAACATATATTGAAAATGAGGGCTAGGATAAAGGTTTCATGCTTATGTGGTAGTACGTATATGAATAAAAAAAAATGTTTTAAAAGAAATGAGAGTATTGTTAAGATTTAAATTAATGTATGGATTAAGATAAAATTAATCTAATAATTTCCTTTCCTTTCTACACTTGTCCAAATGGGATAATTCTTCCCTCCAAAACATAATAAGAGCTATATATATTATTATTATTTTATAGTAAAACCTACGTATATTCTCCTCTTATTCTGCTTTTTCTATACTACTAATTGAGAGATTATTACTATATATTTTGTGTCATTTCACCAACACATACACACACATGCTCCATTATTTTTGACAACTAGCCTACCTATTTGTCCATAGAACATATTCCAATTATTTGTGTGGTTTCTAACATTCCATGTTTCTCTATCTATCTATATATATCTCTAATTAAATCAAGCAAGTAATTATTAAAATACAATTATTGCTTACACATGTACAATTTAGCTTAGATTTTATTATTAATTAGTATATATACTCTCTTGCTTCAAATGATAATCAAATTAATACCATTAATTCTCTAATAATAATAATATACTATGTAATGTTTATGAAATGAGTGAAAAACAAAAAACCCCATGTGCAGATTTCAAATCAATGTTTAATGGAAGGAAGAAATAAGATCGAAGAGAATTAAGAAAGGTTGGTTGATGGTAATCAGAATAACTCCTGAAGGTAGCATTGATAATGGTGCTACTTTTTTTTTTTTTTTTTTTTTCTTACTTAGGCATATTTATCTATGAATATATCTTCAAGTTCAACTGGCATATATGTATATGAATCTTTCAATGCTATTATATATAACCACATGGCAACACATGTTTGAAAACAAATCATATATATATATATATTATGTTTCTGTCACAAGAAGAAAATCATATAGATATAATTATATATAATTACAGTACAACATATATAAGTTGAATTTATTGGAGAACTTTCCATCATGCGTCTTCTAAATGTGTGGAGGAGGATACATGATCGATCTTTATACATATGTATATGAAGATTTTTTGTGTGCTAAAGGTAGCTCTATAGAGCAACTGTTCAAGGACATATTTGACACCAATATATATATATATATATATATATATATAACTATTAATATTATGAAATAAAAATATATTAAAATAAAAGTTCTTTATATTTATAAAACACAAACATAATATAAAATAGGATAATTTATAATTTAATCCCTAAAATTTATCTAAATTAATAACTTGGTCCCTGCAGTTTGAGGAATGAGCTATTTGGTTCATGAGATTTAGGGATGACAATTTAACCAGTCTCATCAGTACCCGCCCTGCTTCTAATGAGGCGAGTAATATCCACTCCATTTATTAAATGGGGCGGGACAGATTTTTAATTTAAAATTCGAATCGGGTTTGGAGCGGGGTGAGTAATGTTATGACCCGCCCCAAATCCGCCCGATTATATAAATAATATATATTTTTTTATTTTTCAAATATTATATATATTTTTATGTAAAAGATAAATTATATTGTATGGATATATAGAAAAGAGATATAAATGAATATATGTATATATAAAAAATTAATATTAAATAATTTTTTTAAAGAAAAAAGAAAAAAAATATAAAACGGGTAAACTCGCGGATACCCGCTCCATAATGGGATGGATAACGGGGCGGGTATAAATAAATATTGGCGGGGCGGGTACGGGTAATGAGAAATCTGCCTCATACCCGCTCCGCTGTCATCCCTAATGAAATTTCATTTTGTTATATTAAGTACTCATTATATCTATTTTTCACTAAAAATAAATTAAAAGACTAAAATGTCCATCAATGGTTGTTAAATTTTTCATGCCACCCATACATACATCTATCTTCAATTTCTCTCTCTCAACTATTTCTTATTTAAACAAATAAATTTAAGAATTAAACCAATTAAATTACCAAATCAATAAAATCAATTAAATTCTCAAATCAATAACTAAATCAAAATCCATATTTAAAATGTAACACACTCAGCAAAAATTGAATTCATTGAAATTCAGAAACTTGAAAAATCACACTTCATACATAATTTGCCCACTCCAAAAAAAAACCTTTAAGAATTTAAACCTATATGCGAAGATTAAACCCATATGCGAAAGACTTAACATTGATTCTCAAAAAGTCAGGATTCTTACTATTGATCACGCTAGCAAGATATGAGGACCAAGATCGTCCTAACCCAACAGCACCAACAATCCCCCTCCAAAAAAATATTCCTAGCCACAAGAAAAGCAATGAAATCGTCCAATTCTATTAGAAGAAAGGAAAAGGACCCACTAGTAATAACAGAACACATAAAGCAATGCAGAGAGATCAGAAATAGCATAAGAAAGAACTATGGCTGGATCAACATTTTGATTAGCTTATTGGCCAGTGATAACAAAGATGCCAGACCCAACAATCGATCCAAAGCCTACCCATATGAGGTCCCACCAAGTGAAGCATTTGACCATGGGATTTTCGCTTTCTTTCCGAAGAGTGACGAGCTCATTGGTGTCGATAAAGCACCAACATATTCTTATCACCACCGGCAAAGCACCAAGCACACGCACAACAAAGCAAAAGTACAACGCATAACACCTGCACCATCATTCCCCACCGAGCCCAATCACTGCCAGTCCAGTGGGGAAAGCTTCAACGACGACCAATAGAGACTTCATCTCATTAAAATTTCTATTTGGATTCACCAAATTGCAGTGGATTAATGGTAGTTGATATTGATTATTGGTAATTTGAGCAAGGATTAAGGATTTTAAATTATCAGCAAAGCCACCATCACCACATCTCCGATCAGCAAAACCCAAGCATTAACAAAAAAATAAGGATTTCGACGAGCTCCATGCAAACCCAGAAGTTGATCTCCATCGATGACCTGCAGCAACTCTTGAAGAAGAGAATGATCGCCATTGCCGATCTGCAGCAAACTGTTGAAGCTTTTCCATGCCATTGTTAAATTTGTTCAAAAATTAGATTCAATATATAACTCATTGACTTTTTAATTAATTTTTGTGGATTAATAAGGGAGGGCATGCGTATTTTATCAGATATTGATGGTGATGGTGATGGTGATGGTAAGAGTATTTTAGGTATTAATAATTATTTTTTAATTTTTTTAACCGAATTTTGAAGAAATTTGGACAGAATGACCAATTGTACGGAATGAAACTTCAGGAATTAAAGAGCTCATTTTTCCAATTGCAAAAATCAAGTCATTAATTTAGACAAATTTTAAAAACTAAATCGTAAATTACCCTATAAAATATGATAGTTTTATAGTAGGCAATCAAGGTGGGATGGTACTCTAAACCTATGATATATTTGAATTGAATATCAGCCCAAGTTTTTGGACATCCCATAAGTTGCCCTTCTTTTGTCTTTTGTAGAGAATTTTTCAACCCAAGTTTTCTTTGTTTTCTTGGTTTGTTATTAAATTAGATGTAAAGCACGCATAGTCATATAGTCATATTCCTAGTTATTCAGTTCAAAAAAAAAAAGCAATTGTTATCTATTAATGGTAGTGGGTTCCATACACTGATACGAATATTCAAGATAATATAATTTATGGGCACTGCAATACACGAAATGGGAAAAATGAAAGAACATGAAGATGAAGATGAAGATGAGGAAACAGGTAACATATAAAGGCCGCCGTCCTGTCTCTGTCAAGTACATTAAGAGAGAAATATTTGTTTCTTTTCTATTTTTTTTTTTCAAAAGTAAGGAATTCAGATTAATTCTGAGATTTGAAACTCTAATTGCATTACAACATTATTCAAGAGAATATAAAGAGCACACAGATTGCATCATAACATTATTTGAATATTACAGCAATATAGAACTCATCAAGAAACTTACATGAAACCCCACAAAGATTCATCACTCACAACTCCAAAACTGCTTAAATAATAAAGCAAATTAACTACAACTATAGAAAAACAAATATATATATAGATAAATTTTCAATTTTGAATTTCAGTTGTAATACCCTCAGTAGATCGATTAACAGGGATAAAGGGTGCAGGAGCTTTGGTTACAGCAAACAGAATGTCTGCATAACCAACCACCCCGACTAAAACATCATCACTGTCATCCTCAGTCACCCATACATGGGTTGCCCTGTGAGATAGCATCTGAGCCATGACTGCAGCTAATGAACTTGTAGTTTTACATGTTAGGGGTGCACTTCTGCCCCTATACATGCTCCGGCCAATTCCAAAACTTGAGCTTCCTGGATGGAACCCAATGCTCCTGCTGCTGAATTTTCTTGCCCTTGTTGATCCGCCACCATTAACCATATTACTATCCCCGACTGTTGAGTCAATTGTCAAATCAGGAAGTGATCTTGCAGTCAAATTATCCTCAACTCCCATCACAAACTGCCCTGCTGAAAGATTGGCTAAATCCCATGCTGCAGCCAAATAATCACATTTCCATAACCTGGAGGCTGATATTTCCCCTATAATCTTACAATGACCATCTGGCATGGGCTCTACAACAGCAACTGCACAGGGGTCTTTGGGAAGCATTCCTGTAGCTTCGATGGCTGGAAGAGAGGCCTCGACTGAACAATAGTTCAAGTTAATGACCCCAAGTGCAGAAATGGAGGAAAGAGGTAGTGGAGCTAGAGCACCAAGGCAACCAATCAGAAAACGGATGACATCTTCTCTAGAGAGACAGCAGAATTTGTCACGGCTGGGGGTGGTGGAAGATGAGGAAGGGCGGCTGGTGTTGATAGTGAGATTGCTGCTGCTGTTGCTGGAATCAACATTCTTAAGCCACTTACCGTTATAGAGAATAGAGAATCGTTTGCTCATGCCTTTCCATACTGTTCCTTTGGGGACCAGAAGACGCTTTACACCTTGCTTCATCATCTCCAATGCATCAATCAATCTATCAGAAATACCAAAAAGTTAGTTAATAACATTCTGAGCAAACATATATCAGTATTATAGGTTAAAGTTCCTACTTGATGAAGAGCTTTCTTATCTTGTATAATTATAGCATCGATTAGAACAATACTCAAGAACAACAAGTAATCTGAAAGAATCCTGTCACCTTGGAAGGATTAGGTGGGTGCTTGAATGAATAATTAATACATCTCGATACTCACTAATAACAAACAAATAATTCACAAAGATTTTTGAAAAAAATTGTTAATTACAGCTCAATTCCAAGGCTACAATGAAGGGAAAGGCATTTTGTAAAGAAAAGAGTTCAAACATCCAAGGCCACAGCCATTTACATATCTCATACTTGACATTTCCAATGCTAACCTGTCAAATACGACCCAGCATATGCCCAAGCCTGGTAACTAATTCCAAGTATATCAGACCCTCTTAGATCTTTATCTTCTTCTTTAAATTTTTTTTTTAATAGTTATTGATGTCAATAGTAAATATTGTTAAATTGTAGACCAATGTCTTTATTTGAATTATGCTCATTAGTTAGTTGCATTTCTTAAACTGTAGTCAACTCATTGAACATCTAATCATTTAATGCATTTTGCAAAACTGTTTAAAAGGAAATTTGTGCAGTGACCAGCCACAACTGTTGCATTACAGCTGCAACAGCTCCTTTCCATTACATGTGACACCACAACTTAATTACATGCTCCACACCCACCCACTAGGCCTCCTCTTCTTTCAAGGTCAATGTACTATATGCTACTTCTCCAATTTGATTGCAGTAATGAACAACATGAATTAATTGCTAGAGAAAGTAGTGTCCAGGGGGTCATTTGAAGATATTTACCACCACCGAGTAAGTGTGCACCATCATTTGAACAGTTTTGTGTTTGATCCATGCAAGTAATAACAAGATAAGAAAGTGAGAGGTACTTGTACGCTGCCATGACAGAGTATTGAGTGAAAGTATAATTGATGAACTGGGCTTTCAATAATAGTGGAAAAAAAGAGAGTAGCTGGTTTATATAAATTGTTAGAAAAATAAGAGATAAAAGGGAAGCAAAGGCAGCATTGTTTCTTTTGTCAACATGGTGGTAACATTGGCATTGTGTTCATCTCGCCAACAATATGCCACAAGGATTTGTGCTGCCATGCCTTTAAAAGAAAGGACAGTGTGGCAAAACCCCTCCTAAATGTAATTCAGCCAAAATATTATTAAGATAAAATCATGCGATTTAATAAGACTCTCTGCAATAAGCAAACAAAATTCCACATCCTCTTCTGTGGTTAAAAGATTGTGAAATGTTAGTTAAAGAGGTCTGTGGACCAGTGGTATACATCAAAACTATGTTATAGCCACTATCAATACTAGAATTCCAAAATTTCAGCATTAATAGGAATGCACTTCATGAAAAACTTGCAAGAATTGCTAGCCTATTCTTTACTTTATCAAAGTATGATTCCCATACCCCACGCTATATGATAAAATAAAATAAAAACTTGATAGATCTATTCAGAAAGGTAGAAGGTGGGTAGAAAAGAAGAATGAATAGCATATGAATGAGAGTAAATTTCATTCATGGTCCTCGAACTTAAAGCATGTGCACATTGTAGTACTCCAATTCAATTTTCTTTCTTAAAAATCACTGAACTTCGAGATTAATGCACTTTAAAATACTTCTGTCAAATTTTGTAGTTAAAACTAACGGATAGCTACAATAGGCTAGCCACGTAAGCCTTTTTAAATTTAAATAAAGCCACGTCAGCAAGAAACTTCTTTTTTCACTCTCCTGTGCGTGGCCAACATCAAAGCACAACCAAAATTTCTTCTCACAACCAAAACTCAGTACCATAAACATAAAACCCTAACACTAATTAACTCCCTTTCGCGCACTTTTGGCCGCCACCACCTCAGTTATCGTCAAAATCAACATCATGGCCGGCGACAAGATCAAGAAAGAGAAGCCAAAGCCTTCACGAGCATAGTTGAACCACTACCAAGGAGGAATATCGTTTCATAAATCGAAGGGGCAACACATCCTCAAGAACCCTTTACTGGTAGACACCATAGTCCAAAAATCAGGAATCAAGAGCACTGTAGATCAGTCCCGGTACCAAAAATCTTACAAGGAAGCTTTTAGAAGTCAGAAAAATGGATATTGCTGTTGAGCTTGACTCCCGCATGGTTCTCGAGCTCCAGCGCCGCTTTCAAGGTACCCCTTTTTCTAATCGATTAAAGGTATGGTTTTGGGACAAAACCTTGTGCTTTCACGCTCATTTGTGGTTCCTAAATCAATCTTTCACTCTCTTCAATCTTATTCAAGACTCTCTATTCATGACCCATTTTCTAAATTACCTTCGTTTTATTTTTTTCTCTTCATTACCTTCTTCTTCTTCTTCTTCACAATCATCCCAACATACTGCCAATGCTCACTACAAGCTGAACCATAAAGACTGGTTGTCTCGTAATGAAGTTTTAAGAATTTTTCAAAACATTGAAGACCCAAATTCAATGATATCAATCTGGAACCAGTACTCAAAGCGAAAGGATTATAAACCCAATGAAGCTATTTACACTCTTGTTATAAACCAGCTTGCCCAAGCGAAAAACTTTGATGCCATTGAACAAATTATGCAAAGAATTAAACTTGAAAAGTACTGCCATTTATCAACCGTTTTCTTTTACAATGTTATCAAGATTTATGGCCATTTAGCTGGTCGAATTGAGAAAGCAAGAGAAACAATTTTAGATATGCCAAAGGGTTATAATTGTTGGCCAAATGTGAAAACTTTTAATCTTAGTTTTGAATTTGTTTGTATCTGCAAAGCTTTTTGATGTAGTTCGTGAGATATATGTGAAAGATCCTATGTTGGGTGTAGAGATTGATGCTTGTTGTCTTAATATTCTCATTTAAGGGTTACGTGAAAATGGGGATTTAGAGACTGCATTCTATATGCTCGACGAATTTCCAGAACAAAGATGTAGGCCTAATGTGAGATGAAATTTTGGTTGTGCTTTGATGTTGGCCACGCGCAGGAGAGCAAAAAAAAAAAGTTCCTTGCTGACGTGGCTTTATTTAAATTTAAAAAGGCTCACTGGCAAGCCTACTGTAGCTATCTGTTAGTTTTAACTATAAAATTTGACAGAAGTATTTTAAAGTGCATTAATCTGGAAGTTCAATATTTTTAAGAAAGAAAATTGAATTGGAGGACCACAATGTGCACATGCTTTAAGTTTGAGGACCATGGATGAAATTTACTCTATGAATGAATATAAGAGAAAATTGCTAATGCCATCAGAAAAAAGCAAATATAGTGGCATCATAAAGAAGAAGATTGAGTTATTTTTGTCAAAATGTCACAAGCATTACCTTCACATAAACGCACAATGATGTTGAGAAATTAGTAAAACACGAAAACAAGAAGCATACACCATGACTATTTTTAAAATATAAGAATCATGATAAATTCGTAAGCACTTCCAAGAAGATTGAATTACTTCTAATAATTCATGAATAAATCCATGTTCTAGGGAAAATTTATTTTCAGGGTAACATTAAAAAACATAGTAAATTGTCAGAGCAACATCACAAACTATAGTAAATTTTGAAATGGCTCCATTTCAAACATGAATTTTACACCAGATAACAATTAGAAACGTAATCAAAATTAATATATGTATTTGAATCCTATAACAGTGATGGACGACAAGAACAATAAATCAGCACCACTACAATTTATGCAATGATCAGATCAATGTATCATCGCAAAACGCACGTCATGATCAAAAGGCCAATCATTTAAGTTTAAAAAATTTAAGATCTAACCTTGTTGCAGGATCAACCTGTTTCAATAGGGAGTTATCAGGAACAACCACCTCAGAAACCGGGGTCTGCATGGCCTTCTCCTGATCTTCCAAGCACTGAGCTTTAGCCAAAAACGCCACAATATCAAGAGAATTAAGGATACCCACAAACCTCTGTTGCCTCAATTCGCTATTCTCAATCATACCCACATGCGATCTCCTTTTCCACACGGGAATTCCACACTCCGTCGACTCTCCGATTGCCCGAATCGCAGATTCCACCGTCTCAGTCTCGCAGAATTCCACCATCTCCGGCTTCCCCACCGTCAGATCTCCCACGACGTGATATAAAAACACCGATGCCATCGAAAGCCACTGCTTGGATAGATAATATAACTGTAATTATAAAACAATTATCCTCATTGGTCTATGACGAAACATAAATATAAATGACGAACTTACCTAAATTGGTAGCCTTTTGAGGATTCTTGATTTATTATTGAATATTCAAAGTTGAATTCTTTTTAATGTTTTCCCACCAAACAGGATACCAGAAAAATACTTTGTAAGAAGAGACGGAGATGAGAGAGAAATTTTTACGCTCTAGTTTGGGTTTTTCTATTTTTGTCTGGTAATGAATAAAGCAAAAGCTAGCCTATGCCAATGAGAAAAATGGTATTTTTTCTCTTTATCCTCCAGAAAATTGGAGAATCAACAGTTTTTCTAAAGGAACAAACAGAGTATCGGAGGTACCGGAAGAACCGGTAAGAGCAGTGAAAGCTATAAGAGAGAGTGGAGGAAGATGAGGAGAAGGTGAAGCCCAGTTATGGGCAAACGATGGAGAATCAAAAGAGGAAGATTGGTGCTACTGTTGAAGATGGGTGTGGATATGAAAAGGAGAGATTTGGCCATTGAAGAACAGAAGGGTTAAGTCCCATGAAAAATCTCTCTCTCTCTCTGAAATCACTGAGTCTGACTCTCACTTCGGTGCGTGTGTCACCGAGACCGTGAAAATTGGGCCGTTTTTGCACAGAGCAACAGATGAAATTTTTAGAGAGAGAAGATGAGATTTTGATCAAACTAATGGTGAATCATTGAACTGGTCTGGTCTGGTCTGGTTTGGTTTTATAATCATTAAAAAAACCCAATTTCAGGTTGCCATATTTATTTTCACACATTATTTAGTATTTATTTTGAATTTGACGCTTCCAGACAAAACTCCGAAACTACATTTGTTTTTTTCACAAATGAAAAGGCATAATTTATAATTTTTTATTATTATATTTATATTTATATTTATATTTATTCAAGGGATTGCATTGATAATTATTTATCTGTGTTTTGTGATCATAATATTTTAAGATTTAATTTAATTAATTTATTGTCATTTTACTATTTATTCTATTTTCATAAAACAATAATTAAATTTACATTTTACTTTATATATAATTAATAATTAAAAAAATTACTATAGTATAAAATGTACAATTTATTTTTTATTTTTTATAAGGGAGTGCTGAAGAGCATTTATATGAAAGTTTTTTGCAAAATTTGGATTAAAATTCTATTATTCTTAACTTTTTCTAATTAAAATCTTTAATCTAATTAGTGATGGATGTAGGGATAAATCTTATATTGATTAAATATAAGATGTTAAATGAGCTTATATATAATTGAATTCTCCAATCTTAATAATTAGTTTTTCAGATTGACACTTTTATAACTATATAAACTCTAACATTTCTTACAATAATATGTATACTACTCTAATGAGCTGTTTTAAATTCAAAGGCAAATATAAGCTCAAAAACAATATATTCACTATTATATATCGACACACACCAAAAATAAAGAAGGGCTTAATCTCTAATCTCAATAGTCTGTATATTATCTTTTAAAATTGGCCAAAGGTATAAATAAGACCCTCTTTTTTTAGTTGGTGTTTAAGTGAGCCCTTAATATTTTTTTTTTGATCCCATAGACCCTTAATCTTTTCAAAATTGTACATATAAAATCCTCTCATTTGGGCTAATACTCAAGTGAGCCCTTAATATTTTTTTTAATCCTATTAGACCCTTAATCTTTTTAAAATGGTACATATAAAACCCCCCATCCATAATTTAAGATTTTTGTCAAGTGATATTAAAAATAAAAAATTAATATCTATGCACTTACGTATTAATTTTTATTTTTGTATAAATATTTTTTAAATTATTTAGAGAAAATTTAATATTTGTGAAATTTAAAGTTAATAAAATTAATTAATTAAAATATTACAAATTTAATTTAATATAAAATGATTTCTTGATCCTTATACATTAAAATATAATTTATAAAAAAAATTATATTTTATATTTTAATAAAGATAAAATATATTTTTTTTATCTCTCTTCGGTTTTGAATTTTTTTTAAAATAAAGATAAAATATATTTTATCTTTATTAAAATATAAAATATATTTTTTTTTATAAATTATATTTTAATATATAAGAACTAATGAGTTATTTTATGTTAAATTAAATTTGTAATATTTTAATTAATTAATTAATTTTATTAACTTTAAATTTCATAAATATTAAATTTTCTCCAAATAGTTTAAAAAATATTTATATAAAAAAAATTAATACGTAGGTGTATAGATAATAATTTTTTATTTTTAACATCACTTAACAAAAATTTTAAATTATGAACATAGAATTTTATATGTACCATTTTGAAAATGTTAAGGGTATGAAACAAAAAAAATATTAAAGGCTCACTTGAGCATCAGTCCAAAAGAAATAATTTTATATGTGTCATTTTAAAAAGATTAAAAATTTAATAAGATCACAAAAAATATTAAGAACTCACTTGAAAAAAAAAAAAAAAAAAAATTCATATTTATATCTTTTGCCTTTAAAATGATAGGCTAACTTAATTATCGGAATAAGTTCACCGGAAACACCTAAAGCACCCATTTTCGTGATTTTTTTCCATCATTTTGCAAGTACACGGCCAACGGAGTTTCATCAATTATATTAATTTTATCCAATCAATCAGTACAGCTAATAATTTGTGTTTTTAGTATAATAATATTTATTAGTCAAGATACGGCCAAACGAAAATAAATTACTGCTTTCGTAGTATATATATTGCCTAATTTGCACGGATATCATTTTAATTTATTATCTAAAATCTATTATTTTTAAAATATCTATCTATTTTAAAATATCGCTTTGATTTTTTTTTTTCAAAACTTAAAGTCATTAAACACTTCACTAAATAATTTGAGAATTGGTATAGAATTATTCTTCAAATAGGCAAAATTTATATTAATAAACCTTTAATAAGTTATTAATTAAATAATATGTTTTATAAATTAAGAAGAGATTAAAATTTTTTTAATTTAATCATAATTCATATAAAATAAAACCAAAAAAAACTATGTAATTATTTTTTAAATTTCAATAATTAAGTAAATAAAATAAATTAATTTAACTTTTAAACGATATAACCAAACAAAACAAAATAAATAAAAATATAAAATATTTATCTTTTTGAAATTGACTATAATATCTTATTTTAAAAATATTAGAGAAAGTAACAAAGAAAAAGATGATGATGAAGTAATAAAGAAAAAAAATAAAAGAATACTCATTTTTTTTTTTTTTTTTAACTTGAACTTGTAGTGAGAAGTTTTGAAAATTAAAAACTTTTATTTTAGTTAAAGAGTTAATACAATATAGTTATATGGATATGATTTTTTATAAATTAAAACATAATAAAATTTCATAAAATTCATATGACAAACATGTGAGAATAACAATTCTGTTTTTATATTTATTATTAAGTTTTAGGTACCATCAATTATAATTCATTATAATAAAAAAAATACATATATTAAAAAAAAAAAAAAATTTTAGGGGGCCTTGAGAAGCTCCGCTCCTGTCTACACGTGTTTGTGCAGGATGCACACACTTGCATTTGCATGTATGAATAAAAATCAAATTACAAAAATTCATTATTTATTTTTAAAAAATAAATATTTATTTATTTTATCTAAAATTATTATTAGCAACAATAATATATATACCTTATGTATGAAGAAAAGAAAATGAAAAAAAAAAAAAGACGAAATATTTGATAACTTTTTTTTTTTTTAATACATGACAATAAGCAAAGGAAGAAACAATAAAAATAATATATAAATTAGTTAAATATTTTTCTATTATTTGAGTGTAGCATTATTTATTAAAATTTCTTGTTATAATATACATATGAGAAATGCCATGAAAATTAATAATTATATTTTCTAAATACTTAAAGTTGCAGTTGTTGTTGTTCTTCTAATGATCATATGACAATCAGTATTTTTTTGGTTGCTTTTGACCAATTGCTTTCATAATGTCCAGAACTTAAATAAATATAATTTAAAAAATATAATTTTTAAATAATTATTTACTATTAATATTTAACACACTATTAAAAAAAATAGTTCAAAAATAATTCCAAACAAAACTTTATTATTAACTGAACTAGAAAAAAAAAAAATAACTGAACTATTCGGAGTTAAGAGTTTATAGTGATTCATTAAAAAGTGATGATTTATTTTTCATATGGATTATGTAAAAAATTCAATTTTCTATTAATTTTTAATTTCTTTCAGTTAAATATATTTTAAAATTAATTTATATATTTACTAAAATTGATTGTTCTATACATAAGCATGTATTTTTATTTTTAATTCAATCAAAAAAATAATTTTCGTTAACAATTAACAAATCATTTGCATTTGGGTCGGTTGGTGGATCTAGGTCAGAATTCCGGGTCATATCAGTTCCTGAGTCCTGACCCATAAAGAAAATCAGCAAGAAAAGGAATAATTTCTCAAAGAAAAGTGCTTTTTTCCAGTTTTCGCTTTAAACTTTAATTTCATTAGTAAAAACCAGAGCTTTAATGGCGCATTATTTGTAAAGAGGAATTAGGATTGAGAATGTTTTGCACTTCTCAACAGAATTTATCATCATCTTTCTAGTGAGTTTCCCTCCAAATCTCTCTCAACATGTTTTTTTATGTTGCTAATATATTATTTAGTCAGTTTCATCGTTCAAGTTTCTTTGATTTTGATTCAGTTTTTTCCCAATTAGTTTTGTTAGCCCAACTTTAATATCTCAGAGCAAGATGGGTTTTGCATTTTCTCTTTTATGATGTTCTTTACTTTAATATCTCGCTTGCTGCCACTGAACTGAACCTTTCTCTCTCTCCCTAGTTCTTTACTTTCTGCTACCAGTTCATAGCTCACATTAATCTTGCTCCTGTCCTGACCAAATTTTAACTCATAGAAGATGGGTTTGTTCAATTTACCCTTGTAACGATTTTTAATTTACACTTATTGCCACTCCTCTTTTGCTTTCTTTGATTTCTTGTTTTATTATTTTAAAGTTTTCATCTTTAATTTTGCATATTTATCTTTGTTACAAATGGAACTGAAATGGGTTCCAGATGTTGAACAGTGTAGTAGGACCCTTAAATTATTATCATTACCACTCTTGGTCTTGGTACTTCTGTGTTCATACCAGTCTCATTCCGTTGATCTTAATCCAGAAGACAAGGCTTCTCTGGTTCTGTTCCAGTCATGGGTTCAAGATCCAAACCATTACTTGGCTACCTGGGGTGGGTCTAACTGCACAAACTTGACTGGAATTGCCTGCCAGAATCAGACTGGCCGGATCATTTCAATCAACTTGACAAACATGAATTTGTCAGGTCATATCCACCCTAATTTGTGTAAAGTTGTGTCTCTTGAATCCTTGGTTTTGTCTGAAAATAGCTTCACA
Organism: Vernicia montana; assembly: GCA_949750685.1. Lineage (NCBI taxonomy): Eukaryota > Viridiplantae > Streptophyta > Magnoliopsida > Malpighiales > Euphorbiaceae > Vernicia > Vernicia montana. The sequence goes on along the minus strand of CATKHJ010003617.1, from coordinate 7,778 downwards.
GGCCAAATCCCATTGTGTTTAGGTTGGTTGCACAATCTTAAAAGTCTTGATCTGAGTAACAATAGATTTGGTGGTCTTGTCCCTGACACGCTTATGGGGCTTAGGCAGCTGAGAGAACTTGTTTTGAAAGGGAACCATGATTTGGGAGGTCCTCTTCCTTGGTGGATTGGTAATTTCTCATCAAATTTGGAAAAACTTGACATGAGTTTCAATTCGTTTCATGGGGAAATACCTGAGAGCTTGTTTTATTTGAGCTCTTTGAAGTATTTGGATCTTGGAAACAATTATTTATTGGGTAATATTCATGAATTCTATCAGTCTCTAGTTTTTCTCAATCTTGGGTCTAATTCATTTTCGGGTACTTTGCCATGTTTTTCTGCTTCTGCTCAGTCTCTGAGTGTTCTGAATTTAGCCAATAATTCTATTGTGGGCGGTATTCCTACATGCATTTCTTCTCTAGAACAATTGAAACTTTTAAATTTGTCATTTAATCACTTGAATTATGCAATATCACCAAGACTTGTTTTTTCTGAGGAGCTTCTTGTATTGGATTTAAGTTTCAATGATTTATCTGGTCCACTTCCAAGCAAGATTGCAGAGACTACAGATAAATCAGGGCTTGTTCTTCTCGATCTATCTCATAATCACTTCTCTGGTAGTATCCCATTGAAGATCACAGAGCTGAAAAGTTTGCAAGCATTGTTTCTTTCTCACAATTTTCTTAGTGGGGAAATCCCAGCAAGGATTGGAAATTTGACTTATCTCCAAGTGATAGATCTTTCTCACAACTCTTTGTCGGGTTCGATTCCTTTAAACATTGTTGGATGCTTTCAGCTACTTGCCTTGGTGCTCAATAACAATAATCTTTCTGGTGAAATTCAACCAGAACTTGATGCTTTGGATAGCTTGAAGATATTGGATATAAGTAACAATAAGATTTCTGGTGAGATCCCACTGACTTTGGCAGGGTGTAAATCGCTCGAGGTAGTAGATTTCAGCTCCAACAATCTCTCTGGTAATATGAATGATGCAATAACTAAATGGTCAAACCTCAGGTATCTCTCTCTGGCTCGGAACAAATTCAGTGGAAGCCTACCTAGTTGGTTGTTCACATTTGAAGCAATCCAAATGATGGATTTCTCAGACAACAGATTCTCTGGCTTCATACCAGATGGTAACTTCAACAGTAGCTTGAATTTCAATAATGGAGACATCATTCGAAGATTGCCTGCAGAGCTATTTGTTGTGATGCAAAATGTGGAGATCAAAATATTAGTGTTGGTTGTTAATAGCAATGAATTAAGTTTCAGCTACCATCTGTCTTCAGCCGTTGGAATTGATTTGTCTGATAATTTGTTACATGGGGAGATTCCAGAGGGCCTATTTGCACTGCAAGGCTTGGAGTACCTGAATTTATCATACAATTTTCTTGATGGTGAGGTTCCAGATTTAGAGAAGATGTCAAGTTTAAGAGCATTAGATTTGTCACATAATTCATTGTCAGGACAGATCCCAGGGAACCTGTCCAACCTTAAAGATCTTACACTCTTGAACTTGTCCTATAACAGTTTCTCTGGATTTGTTCCCAAGAAAGAGGGCGATCGGAGGTTTCCAGGAGCATTTGCTGGGAATCCAGATTTGTGTGTGGAGTCCACTGGGGGAGGGTGTGACACACCAAGCCTTCCAGCCGTGCCTGGTAAGTCATCCGAAGAAATGGAAGGTCCGATTTCTGTTTGGGTCTTCTGCTTAAGTGCTTTTGTTAGTTTCTATTCTGGTGTAATGTTTCTATGTTGTTCGACCCGAGCAAGAAGTTATATTCTCCATACAAAAGTTTAACTCAGTTCATGCTGTTGAACTAGTGTACATTCTTGTCTCTGTTGTAGTAGCATAGTGGTTAAGATAATCCGGATCTTGCACCTGGTGAAATAATGTGCTTTGCTGTTGTATACTGATAGTTGAGCGTTGATTTTTCTAATGTGGAAATGCAACTACTGATTTGATTTCTTCTTTTGTGATGACTATTTATATGCTTCTTTTCAATGTGCTCCACACCTACTACTATGGAGTAAATGATGTGATATTATTGTGAATGATTGCTAATGATGAAGATTTGTTGGCCATTTGAGGGTGAAAATATCTAGAGTCTCAATCATCCCTCATCCTGTCTAATATAACTTTATTTTATTTTACGTATATGAAAGTTCTAGTATGGTGTTACAGGACACGTTACTGTTATTAGAGAACACTCTTTAAGATTAACTTTTGCTGTGTGTGTATATATATATATATATATATATATATATATATATATATATATTAGTGTATTAAAATTTCGTGGATATGAAATATATGCATTTTGGGGGGGCATCCTCTTGGAATTTCACTCTTGAGATCTGAACATAACATTAGGTTTGTAGAATTGCAGGGCAAGCTATCTTTAAACTGGGATTAATTGCTTATCTGTTTCCCAGCTTCGTGGGAATTTTGCCCATCTCATACTTGATTGACGGCTGCCAATATAGAACAAAGCAGACCTCCTTCCCAAAAGAAAAGCCAAAATGAAAATTTCTATGAAATAGAAAATGAACATCTCTAATTCTATAAATTTGGAAAGCAGTACCAGAAATTTTACACTTATAAATATGATGCCCTTGCCTACGATGGGATCCAACTTAAGTGTCCCAGTATTATGAACTAAATTAGAAACAAATAATAATAATAATAATAATAATAATAATGGATACAGATTAAAAATAAACTGCTAGCATCCACTAAAAAGCATATATTTAGATGCATGCTCTTGTAATTCAAGATGGCACCTTCGTGAACTGATTATTCTTGCGGCCAAATGTTTTCGTCAGCTATAAGATGGATGTAAAAGTCTATATCAGGAAGGAAGCAGCAAAATTTGCATATACATGCTTCTAAGGATTCTCATCTTGGAATTCCATAACATACAAACTCCATGGTTCACGTCCTAATATCTGATAGGCCCATCTAGGCTTCCTGATGCAAACTGAAACACAACAAGGCAGGGAACTCATTAGAATCTACGTAAAATATCTCTCGTCAGCTATGGAACTAATGCTGGAAAAAAAATATATATATATATATATATCCTTCCCTCATATGCAAGGATAAAGGTGTCAAAATCCAACTGAAAGACTATTTTTAATTGAATGGCATAAAATAACAAGTTACATGTCCATTCTTATAGTATTGTGGTGAAAGTGTATTCCTTTACCAATACACAACACTCAATGCCATACATAATGTGAAATAACAATCACTATTATAGCTTATAGTTTGATGCTATACTGAAACAAAGTATACTGATCAAATGGTACATTGCAAACTACGGTCTCAAGGTTTCAGATACTACTTTTAATCGTTACCTGTTGAACAATTGGATTGGATGATGTCGTGAATTCATGAGTCATCCCTTGCCAAACAATCTTTCCTTTATAGAGGAATAACAACCTATACACACAGAATAATTAATATGTAAGCAAAAGTAAAACTATCCAGCAGTTCTGGACGCAGCTAACCTGTCAACAGCCCTCCTAATGGTACTATGTTGATGTGTAACAACCACATAAGATGCAATTTTTCCCGGCTTCCCAAGTGCATCCTCCTCCTTTGTATGGACAGAACGGATGAGATCTTCCACTACAGTAGATGCAATTGGATCAAGTCCAGCAGTTGGTTCATCATATAAAAGCACCTGTTCAGGGATGAGAAAGACTGTCAGGAAAAAGGTAAAAACTCAGCATAGTAAATAAACCATGCATATTTTGATTTTGATTTTTTTTTGCCTTCAAGGAACACCATGATAGTGTTGTTAACAACATTAGATTCTGCTTTTAGCTAAAACTAGAAATAAATAAATTGATGTATTCAAAACATCTTTAGCATTCATTAATGGCATAAGAATAGCATGCAGATTTTTTCTTTCTTTTGATTTTCCAATCCAACTGTGGCACAGGAACATATGGCAATGATAAGTATTTTCCATTGACTATGAACATGGCAGCTAAAATTTATAACCTCCCATCATCCACTCCATCAAAGGCAACATCCATTACAGGGGACGAATCTAGAATTATTTCTTTGGGAGGGCCGAATATTATTTATAGGGTACATTTAATTTTTTAATTTTTATTTTAAGTATTTATTTTATTAATTAAGTTTTATTTGGAGTTTAGACTAGCATAGCTCTAAAGATAATTTTCATTAATACCATGTCAAAACTCATTACTTGAAAATAATAATTATTTTTAGTTTAAAATTCAAATACAATGAACAATTTTAGTATAAATTTCTCTTAATCTATTAAAAAAAATTAAAAATACCAAAACACGATAATTATTTATAACTAAATATTTACTATATTTTCAATAATATAAAAGGTGTATAGCACAAAAGATTTTTTTTTAATATACTTTAATAATCTTTTTTATTATTTTGGGGGGGGCAATTTTAATTATTTATAGTCTAATATATATTTATTTATATTTTTATATATATATATAACCTAAACATATAAGGAGGTATGTTTCAGTTTGGGGGCTCTCATCCAAAGTACACACTACCATATTTAGTATAAAATGTGAAAAGATGGCAAAACATATTATTATGGGCCAGTTTGACATTGCTGTGGAGCATCCTGCTTTTGAAATTTTTTATTTTTACTGTTTCTGCTTTTGGAGAAAGCATGGTTTACCCTACTTCTCTAAAAAATTGAATACCAAAAAGCAACTATAGAAAAAAATAAAAAAATAAATAAAAGATAAAAAAATAAGAAAAAAATAAAAAACCAAAAGCAGGTGAGAAAAAGCAATGCCAAACTGGCCCTATGTTCCTTCTGTGTGCCAGATATTGGAGAATGATGTGGACAATGGGAAAATAATTTTCTTTAATAACAGTATTTGTGAAACAATGTTTACCAGCTAGAAAGCAATTTCAATGCAGCCATCGCTCATTTTTAAAGACAACAAGGGCTTAGATAAATCTCCTTTAAGAAAATAAACACAGATATTTATTTGCTTAGTTGCTTAACATACCTCTGGCTCTATTGATTCTTTTGTGATATCAAAAATTATAGATCGAGCTAAGGCAACTCTTTTCTTCATTCCACCAGACAACTCGGAAGGCAATCGATCCTCAACTCCCTGAAAAAAATATATAAGAACTGTAATCAATTAAACCTAAAGGATTCTATATCTGCAGATGGTTAGAATAAGAGAGGAGAGCAATGGGAGGTGAGGACATATAGTTTGCAAGCATGAATTAGTGTCAAGAACTTTGGCAGGAAACTAAAGTTATTGTTTGGTACAACTACAAAGGATGCATTGGAAGAGAAAAATTACTACTGCTATATGTAGCCTTCACTTATTAAATTGAGCATACAGTAACATAAAATTGACCAAAATGTATAAAGCTGGGAATACAATCATCAGATTTACAAACTTTAAATTTACAGTCCAACCTTACCTTCAAACCAACAGCAGCCAATGTTTCCTTCACAAGTCCTGAGATTTGTTCCTCTCCCATGGTTGAGTTTTCATATCTAAGCAATTCAAAAACATTAAGCAATTCAGGCATTCATTCCCCCCAATGGGATTTCATTGAAACCATGCTTTCCATCCTAAATCCTAAAATGACAAAAAGAGTAATGTTGAAGGTCTCTTACAAAAGAAAACCAACATTTTCACGTACAGTCAAAGAATCAAAAAGTGCTGCACTTTGAAACACCTGCCATAAAAATAAATAAGTAAAATTACTAACAAAACAGCACAAGAGAATTCATGCTGCTATTAGGAGCTCAATCAAAATTTACCAATCCAATTCGAAGCCCCGATTTATCTTGAGCCTGATCACTGATTAAACCATCTCTCTTTCTACCTCGGATATAAACCTCACCCTGTTTGTCAGACATTAGATATACAACAGTCTATATAAAAGTATCTAAGAACCAAAATTAATGCACCTCCTAATTACTTCATTCAGTACCAAGGCAACAATACAATTAAGCAAAGATTGGAGCATATGAAATCGGACTTGATTATTTACCTTGTCTGGAGCAAGAAGGCCTGCAATAATCTTCAATATTGTTGATTTCCCAGTCCCTGAAGGTCCAATTATACCAACTGCTTCACCATGTCTAATCTATAGAGGTGAAAAGAAAAAAAAAATTAAGGATTGTTTTCCATCAGTATAATAGTCTTATAGCATCATTAGAATAAAAAAGAACAGTTAGAATAGAAGGAGGGCATGCATGAAGTTAAAAACAAAATTCACCTTGAAGCTCACACCTCTCAGTATATGCTTCTCTCCAAATGACTTGTACACATCTTTACATTCAATAAGAACATCAGAATCAGCTTCTGGTTCCAATACCGTCCCTAATTGCGCTGATTTATAGGAATCCTATTCACATCCATAACAAAAACGTCATAAGAAACTAACACAAATCCAATTTAAAACAAGTAGAAAGATACATTCTGTCGTGGGAAAGTTTACAATTCTATTAAGCACAAAGGAAACAAGAACTGAGATATCAAAATTCGAAAGAATAAAACAATCAAATAAAACAACACAAGAATTGAAAGTAATTTAAACTTAGAAAAAAAATTTACATTGAATTTGGTTGCAGGGTATTCTTCACTCCCTATGTTCCGCGGAGGTGCCACACAAGCACAAACAACCTTTTTCTGCTCCTTTCTCTGTTTATAACAGAACGAATTGATAGCGTCCCTACTCCAAATAGAGAATCCAGTGGACCGAATAGAGCCATGCGGTAAACTAGCAGGAAATAGCATTGAACTGGACAATAAAAACATGCTTTGTGGAGGCATTTCAAGTCCTCAACGTTGATATTACCAATTCTGAAGCACACCTAGATCGATCTTCAGGCCAAGAATGACAAAAAACACAAGTAATAATTCAAAATGAAGGAAAAAGCAAGTTCTGGGTGATGAAAATTGTGTCTTTGAAGCAAACCCATAAGCATTTAGGGCCAAGATTTTACAAATAAATCGAATTTCACCATTTAAGTGAAATTCAAAGTGGCTTGGGTGAACAAATTAGAGATTTTGAGAAGATCCCAGATGGATTTAACAGTCAATAATCCCCGAAATCAATCAAATTTCACAAAAGGAACTAAATCCCAGATGAGATACGATAGAAACAATAACAAACAAACAAGAAAAGTCAGCCAAGAAACAAAAAGATAAACCGATGTTAAATGAATATAAGATTTGGAAAAGAAAGTGAAATAAAAATTAAATTAAAACACGTTTCTATCGTGAGTTTAATTCGTTCTATTGTTTGTGGTTAGGTAAATATAAGCTTCGCTCCTTTCTGGGAAACTCTCACCCCCAACTCCCAGAAAGAGGACCGAGAGAGAGAGACACACACCATTGGACGTTCAGGAATTGGACCATCTTAAGACCCGACCCAAATGAGTTTAGAATGGGCCCTTCAAGCCCATGTTTGGACATCATACGAGGACAAGGTATCGTTGACTTGACTTATGTCTGTCTTTTTTTTTTTGGGTAAACTACTATTTAGTCCCTTAGATTTGACTAAATTAATTATTTAGTCCCTCTATTTTGAGAAACTGACTATTTAGACCCTGAGATTTGACTCCGTCAAAGGAAATAGTCCTTCCGTCCAAATTTTATGTAATATACCGTTAAATGAAGGTGAAATGGCGAAAATAGCCTTAAGACAAAAAATAATGGAGAAAGAAATGATTTAATGTAATAAACCTAATT
>CATKHJ010003609.1:0-32328 GCA_949750685.1 Vernicia montana | reverse complement strand
AAACTCAATTGATTAATGTAATAGCTCAATTCCTTATATTTATTTTGTATAGATGATGATGATGTAAACATCTAGATGCTTCATGGTAAATGTATTGAATGGTATATATTGACTAGTATTATTTGGGTCCATAAGACATTAAGTTTATTGCAAGACAATATTGTATTTGAATTATTAATGTTATTGATGAGAATGGATTAGCATGGTTGTCTGGTTCTAATTTTGGAAGATTGCATGATATGGTTTTAGACGATGGATTGATGAGGTTCTTACGGGTTTTTGGTGGCCTTAAGCCTACCCATGCCCTAAGATCGTCGCAGCTCAAAAGTCGGGTCGTGACAAGGTTGATATCAGAGCGAAAGCTAAAGTCTAGAATAGACTCTAATAGGTAGTATGAGTTGTAATGAATAAGTAATACCATGAAGCATAGGAAATTCCTTATTGTCAATTGAAGTCATCGTTATATGTTAATCTGCGTTATCCTTATGAGTTAAGAAATCTTATAATTTTATATGTTATCGTATAGATGCCACCAAGAAGAGGACGCCCTCCTCTTCGAAGGGGACCTCAACGCCTTGGAAGGAGAGCGGCATCCGATGCTGCATCTATTTATGAGGAATCGCCTAGAAATAGGCGAAGGATTGAATAAGATGAAGATGATTATGTGCCACCTCCTTAAGTGGATCCTATTGAACTCTTGAGGTAGGAGATAAGACAATTGAGAGAAGAGAATCAAGCTTTGAGGGAAGCTCAACAAGCTCTTCCACCACCTCCTCCTAGAGAACCACCGATACCAAGAGAGGTTAGAGTGCCTCCACCTCTACAAGTCCCTATGTATAATGAGAGGGAGAGAAGAGTAATTGATGAAGGAGGGTCTCTATACAAGATTTCAAGAGACTTAAGCCTTCGAAATTTAAGGGAGAGGAAGGTGAAGAACCTCAAGAATTTCTAGACAAAATGGACAAGTTGGTTCTGATCTTGGGAGATTGCATGATATGGTTATAGACGATGGATTGATGCGGTTCCTATGGGTTTTCAGTGGCCTTAAGCCTACCCATGCCCTAGGATAATCGTGGCTCAAAAGTCGGGTCGTGACAAATACATATAACCCATGCTCTTAAAATCACCACACATATGCTAAACTCATGATTTCTAGTCTTAATCCCTCCCCAAGTATATACTTATAACAATGAAGAAGAAGAATATAAAAGAAATGCAAAACCCTAACTCACCTCTTCAATAGATGCTTCAAGAAAGGAAGAAAGGTTGAGTAATTGAAACCCTAGAGCTGTTTCCCTTTTCTGTCCTCGATGGGAATTGCGGTTGCGATATGTATATCGCAGTCGCGACATGTTACTGTTCATGTTACTATTCATTTTGGTGGAAATTTCAGGCAGAGAGGTTCGCGGTCTTCGTTGCAGTCGCAATGTTGGACACGAAACCAATGCCACGGTTGCGACTTCCTTATTGCAGGTGTGACTTATGCCCTGCAGATCTACTTCACGAAATTCATCTTCAATTCTCATAATTTAACTTATACTCATTCATACACATAATATAATAATAGAATTTTATTCATATGATTACTGTAAGTTCATACATACATTCGGGGTATTACATTCTCCCCTCCTTATAGAAAATTAGTCCTCAAATTTTACAAACACATAGCATATACAATATTACACAGAAAACAGATGAGGGTTGTGAGGCCTCGCCCGAACACCCCTCCCTTCGCTCGAGAATGTGATGCCTTAAGGAAAGGCTAAAGTGATTTTTAAGGGAGGTTAAGGTACGAGTTTTGGTGCTCACGATTGGAAGCGGCTATCGCCTCAAAAAATTGATGTTTGATTTTTGAAAAGGATTCGGGAGTCGCCACCCTAATTTATTTAAATGGAAAAATTAAGAAGAAACCCAATTTGACTCCAATTTATTAATCTTTGATTAATTTACCCAAGGATAAAATCACTAATCTTTGAACCAAGTTGGGCTCAGGGATTAGGTTTTTGCTTTTAAATAATCTCGATTTGGCTCTTAAATTTAATTTGACTTCTAAAAATTGATTTCATGCATGACAAGTATTTAATGACAATTTATAATGCATGAGCATGGCATAATTATGAGACAGATGGAAAAATAAAAAGCAAGTATTTAAACATCTACAAGTAAATGAGAGTATTTCCTCTAATCCTTATGGGTATTAGGGAAATCACAAAATCACTCCTTTACTCAAAAAATAATTAACTAATTGCATTAATTTAAAATTTACATGAAAAATATGAATTTATATTTTACATGGAAAATAAAAGGGGAAAGGGGATTGATTGAGATTTGGATTTGAAACTTGGATTTAGATTCCAAGCTTGCCTACGTACCCAATTGAATGAGGATCAAAATCCACGTAGTTCATTCCACTATAAGGTGGAAAGGGGTTTAAAAATCGGTCAGATTTGATTGGTTTGGTTTGATTTGGGGTTTGAGTGAGGGTAAGAAATTATACCTTCTTTGTGGGTTTGAGTGGAGGGAGAGTGATTTTACCGGATCGGAGTTCTGTTTCGTAAAATAATATTGATTTTGGAAAATTGCTTTTAATTACTTAATTACCTAATTTTAATTAATTAAAAGGATTAATTAATCAAATTGAGTGATGACTTAATTTTTTTTTAAAAAAAGATTAATTAATTAATTAATTATGATTACTCAAAATGAGTATGAAAAATACTTAAAGAGAGAGAGAAAAAACAAATGGATAGCCAATCAACAAAATGCTTGAGGTGTGTTTTGAAATGAAAATGGATGGGGTATTTATAGAAAAAATGAGGTGAGGGTATTTTAGGTAGTGAAAAAGTGAAAAGACCAAAAGTGTTAGGCTTTTTTGGGTTAAAAAAATCAGGCTGGAGGGGCAAAAGGGTAATTTTGAGATACAAGTACGGGCACGACCGGCGGCTAATTTGGCGCCCCTGCGGCGGCGCCGCCGGGCCTACCGGCGACAAGCCGATGTGGTGCGCTGCTGAATGGTTAGCTTTTCCGAGACATTCGGGTCAGTTTTCGGAGCTTTCAGGTCAATTTTTGGGACTTTTCAGGTCAATTTTTGGGGTATTCTGAAGTCTAAAAAATTATTGGTCAGTGGCGGTGGATCCGAATTTAATTATCGGACATATTGGCAGTCAGTTTTGAGGAGAATCCGGTCAGTCTCAGGAAAATAATGTCTGGTACAGATGGTCCGGTCAAAGTCCGAAAAGTATCGTTTTTGATCAAAAAATATTCAAATCGGCTCTGGTGAGTTCAGAAATATTTTTGGGAGTGTTAAAATGAGGGTTCACAGCTGCCCCATTATCAGAACTGTCTATCTGTTAGACAGTTTTGATAAGCGTGAAGCCGAAAGTTTTGATGGATCTGGGGTTGAAAAATGATTACGGATACATTGAAGCTGTTCTAGTAATTTTTTGAAGTCTGATTTGTCAAGTTTTGGGAGACAGGTGAATTTTCAGGTACATTAATTTTCGATTTTTTTAGTGTAAGGAACGCAAATTTGGTCGGAATGTGGGCAAATTTGGTATCCATGGATAGAGAAAAATTATACAAATATGCAGGGACTCTCAGATCTGAATTTTGAGTTAAAATACCCTTGAAAATACATTTTTACCCGGTGAATAATTGTGAGATATGTTTTTCCTTGCAAGGAACTCTATAAATAGAGCTCCTTGCACCTATTTCATTTGCCCCATTCCTTTAGCTCCTTTGGTGAGCTCTCCTCTCTCCCTCTCTCAATTCTCAACGTTTTGAATTTTTTTTTTTTTTTAGTAATAAATGATAACTTATTCTTATCAGTCTGCTTTGTTGTGCTTTTCAGATTCAGTGTTCTACACAGATGGCTTCCTCATCCGGACGTAGGGTCATCCCTCCTCACCGCAGCACAGCTTCTTCTAATGGAGGCTTGCGTGGGCGTCTGTACGAGGCACCGAGGGAAAACTTGGATGTTTCCCTGCTTCTATAGGACTGCCACAATCACGTGTCTTACGATGGGTGCATGGAGGTCAGTATTTCCACTTCCCCCTTTTTATTCGAATTAATCATAGACCTTCCATGTCACCTGTTCTCACACACACACCCACTGGCTCATTGCAGACTCAGTCTGTCAAGAATAGGGGCGGCTGTTGCCACTTAGAGCTGGGAGTGAAGTGCATCCCTCCGAGGAGTGATGTTAGGAGGCTGTTAGAACCCACAAGCTTTGTGAACTTTCTTCATGTGAAAACGTCTGATCACGCCAACATAGATCTGATCAAGGCTCTGGCAGAGAGATGGTGGGACACCACCAACACTTTTCATATGGGTTGCGGAGAGATGACCTGCACTCCATTATATTTGACCATGATTTCCGGGATCTAGTTTGGTACTCGAAACCTGGATATATACAATGACTGGAGGGACGCACTCTCTCCCAGGCAGACTCAAGAGTTGCTTGACTACGATCCTCCTCTAGACAGCGTTCACGTGACGCGTATCTATCTGTATCGCATGCTAAAGGGGATGATGGCTGATGAGGGTTTCGCTACTAGTGAGATGTTAACACGGCTGTACTTACTGGAAATTATGGGCTGTACCTTTGCCCATAATATGAAGGATCAGGTGGATCTGAACATCATTGCTAGCTTGGTTAACATAGATGCATGGGCTGATTACGACTGGGGAGGTGCTATTCTAAGCACCATGTATCGGGAGATGATTGTCCTGTCCCGAGGGTGTATCCGGTCCATTGGTGGGATGTCTATCATATGGGAGGTAGGTATTAGATGGTTTTCTACTATATTTCTTTATTATGTTTCTGAGATTACGACAACTCTGTATTACAGGTCTGGGCCTACGAGTACTTCCCTTTTCTTGCTCCCAGACTGATTGATCAGCGCGAAGAGATTTTTCCTGTAGGGGCACGATGGGCGGAGCTGAACTGTGATCCCAACAAGGCTCGTATCAAATTTCTGACACTACGGTCCTTTTTTGATTACTTGCCTGAGTCAAGGGTATCTTTTTGTTTCTTTTACTCCCTTCCTTCATTATTATATATACACATATGTATGGTCTTACTGATTGCTTCATGATAGATTGCGAAACCTTTCGGGGAGAGGATGGCGCATGCCCTAGGTGATGTGAGCTACCCAGCACATCTTTCCCGCAGTCGGATACTGTTGCGGTCTCCTTACTTTCGCTTATTCTACCTAGGCGAAAGGGTCACTTTCCAGACCTTAGGATCTTGGTGCGTTCCTAGCCCCCCGCCTATTGACATGAGATTCGGATCGGATATCATGACTTCTCCCGAGATGTACAGAGGTGATGCGGCGCATCTCTTCCAACAACAACAGTCTGAGTTGAGTTACCGTGAGTTTTGTAACACATTTTTGATGCGCCAGATCACGCCACGAGAGCGGTCCTCTCTTACCTTTGCCACCCCAAGAGGGCCCATTCCCCAAACGGCTCCTGAGGATTCCATTGATAGCACTTCTGGGGATCTTGTTCCTGAACAGAGGGGCGGCGATCCTAGCCCTGCCCCGGGTGCGTCTCTCCTAGATGCAAAGTTTCACATATCCAAGGATATCTTTTATTATCTCCCTGACAACTCTATGAGGTTGTGGCCACTCCCTACTGTTGTTCTCCTAGGTATACAACCTATTCCTGATGACATTGAGGTATGTTTTTTTTTATTCACCCATCCTTCGAAAAGGATCCTTAGGTGGGAGTTTCCTTGCATTCCATTATGTTTTGAGAAAGGATCCCAAACATCTGATGTTTTACCTCTTATGTATGCAGATACTAAGGGAGTTTACCCGGAACACTTACCTCATCACCCACAGGATGGAGAACATATTTTTCGGCATGCTCACACGTACCCATATGCCAGAGTCGCAGGAGCTAGGTGAGGAGGTCGCTCCTTGGAGGCGACGAAGGGGGGGGGGGGCGATAATTGCTGATCATAGATGCCGACATTGGCTTTCAAGTTGCTTGAGTTTTTTTTGACTATTGTGCCTGTTTGTTGTCGTTCTCTTTCCTTTTATTACTCCCCTGGAGGGAGGTAGTACTGTTTGGATGACTGTATCTGTTATCTGTCTTTTCTCTTTTTTCTTTCTCTTTTTTTTTGTTTACTCCCTCGGCGGGAGACAGTACTTCTTCGGATGACTGTATTATTATGACTATCCACTGTATGCACTTTATTTTATGTTATGTGTCTTGATTATGATGATGGTGCGTGCTTATGTATGCATGATTTTATATAACTCTGTGAATGTATGTTGTGATAGAAGAAAAACAGTGTTGGATGCATGCTTAGAATTATGTATAAGAGAAAATCCTGTTTTTCAAGCATGTAAGTTTAGAAACTTGACTCCTTTGACTAAAATACAGCACCTTTTGCTGTCGTGCACAAGAAGAATGGCCCCGAGGAGATCCGAAAGTATTTTGCCTCGAATTTTCAGTTCCAATGAGGGAAGAAAATGGCTTAAAATTGTGTTGTGGGGTCCATGATCAGTTTGAGGGACCATAGGAGGCTGGTAGAATTAGAGGGGCAAGCCAAAGGTACGTAGCCGCCAGCTGTCATGGCGGCAGCAGCCAAAGTGCTCGGCGGCGCCGCTAGCTGGTCCGGCGGCAGAGCCGTTATTCTGCCCCTTTTTGTACTTTCTGATGTTGACACTTCTTGATTCTATAAATTGGCACCCATTCTGAGGCAGATCTCAGTTTTTCTTGGTTTTTGTGCTTAAACTTTGCCCGTTTCTCAAATTTTTTACTAGTTTTCATTCTTCGACTAATTCTTCACTTATTTTCTTCTGATTTTCACATTCATGGAGCCGTATTTCAGTCATTCCATGCATGTATGACCAAGAAACTCAAGAAGGTGGAGAGAATCAATTTGGGTAGATATGGCATTGTAGCGATGGTGACACTGCGGGGAGTTCGAGTGGATTGGGATTTTCTGAGGGCCTGTTTCAGGTTTTGAGATCCGGTGGCCCGTGTTTTTCACTTTGGCGGGGCCATGGAGGAGCTTTGTCCTACATTTGAGAAGTTCGGTGCCATACTCGGCTGCGATCCTGAGGCAGTCCTGGTGGTGTCAGAGTTCAGAGTGGGACATTTTAGGATTTTTTAGGAGTTTTTGGACCTGCTTGAGGATGCTACGAGCCAAATGATTATTGATGGCTAGGTGGACCTGACTGCAGTGATTGCAGAGTTTCAGGATATCGGTGACTCTGGAGACATGAGGAGACAGAGACTCAGGATGAGAGCTCTAGTTTTCTATTTGACAGCGGGGTACCTGTTCCCTAGTTCTATCGGATGGGGTGATGCTAAGGTGACTAGTTTGGTACTCCATATGGAGCAGAGCCGTTCTGTGGCCGGGGCAGTATTGGCTGAGACACTGTTGAGCTTGGATTGCTGTGTACGAGGCCTGGAGAGATGGACTGTCTCCTTTGTTATCCTTCAAGTAAGGAAATAGTATGTCTGTCTTACCCTTCCTTTTATTGATGCTTTATGGGTGTCTGATTTTGGATTTCTTGGGTTATCTTATAGGCCTAGCTCATGGACCATCTCATAGTGGTGGCTGCCCCGGCGAGGAGTCCTTACACAGCTTCTCAGTACCGCATAAGGCCGATCCTGGTTCACCAAGGCTCAGTTAGGGAATGGATGGGGTGGTTGCTGGAGGTTGCCCTAGAGGACGTACTTTGGCATTGTCAGTGGTATGACATCAGGTCATTCATGACCATGAGTCACGGGTATTAGGTGGTCTGTTTGCTTAGTCTGAGTTGGACGACCTTTTATCAGGGGATTAGAGTTATGAGGCAGATGGGCCAGACTCAGGACGTGCCCCCAGTCGTACCCTTTCTAGAGTATGAACAGATTACAACTCCCATTGCCAGAGCTATTGGGGGTGGTTGGATGAGGAGTTATCATACAGTTCGTCCAGGGATTGGCTTCAGGACTACCGAGGGGTATACTAGTTGGTTGATTGAGGTGGCTTAGCCTACTGAGAGAGAGCACTGAGCTGCCTTACTCAGAGAGATAGAGAGTGACACCACAGAGGAGGGAGAGGTTATTGGGGGTGTAGTTGGTGGTGAGACAGTAGGACAGACGATGGGAGAGACACGACCTTTAGAGGGGACCGAAGGAGACATAGAGGGCTCGACACTATAGGCTGCAAGGTTGCATCAGTGACTCAGACTGTAGTAGCAGTGACAGAAGAGACAATGACTGCAGTAAGGAGATAGGGGGACACTACAGTCATGGTGTAGAGGAGGGTTACTACTGCTAAAGCTGAGAGGAGGACTATTGTTTCTCGTGTTTCAAGGAGGATTTCTGTTGTAGCGAGGACTGGTTCTCGGGCTGCTACTGCACAGAGGGGGATTTCAAGGAGCAGTTCTGGAGCTGCAGGGACTCAGATCAGGCTTTCTAGGATCACTATGGGGGTCAGCTCAGGCTCTACCAGTGCTCCGCCTACCACAGCTGAGGGAGTTACTGAGACTTTGAGAACAAACGTGACCTTGGAAGAGATTCACGAGATTGTGAGGGGATCAGACTCGGATGATAGCACATGGGATGTGCATCCTAGGAGGAGGAGGAGGAGGATAGTTTATATCTGGACATGACACATTTTTTTTTTTTTTTTTTGCTTTGTAGCTTTTTAGGACCTTTGCTGCAGGTTTTCTATTTTGTTCATGCCTACAAGAGGATATGACTATACGATACAGGATAAGCTATAGATGACATAGGAATGGCTATCATTTTTTGTGATGATGGATTGTATCTTGTAAAATCTAATCATCAATATATGAGACATCTTTTATTCTACTCTAATTTTTGCCTAAGCCGCCCTTGAGGGTTTTCAACTTAGCGAGCACTTTTCAGCATTTTTTTCTAGCTCTAGTTTTTGCCCGAGCTGCCTTTTTAGGTTTTCAGCTCTCCGAGCTTGCTCTAATTTCTGCCTAAACCGCCTTTTCAGGTTTTCGGCTTAGTGAGCATTTTCTTTTTATTTATTCATTTTGTTTTAGGCAAAAGAAATCAAATGATTGATGCATTAGACACAGAGGAAATGAGAATGAGATGCTTCGTCATGAAAAACAAAAATGCATTTTACTATGATTTGGACCGTACCCAAGTCGGGCTGCTTACGTATCCCTTACATAATTTTTCTATCATTTTCTTTTAGAGAGAATCAGGTCTACGTAGTTTTGATTACAGATACAACAAAATTAAATACAGACATTAATTTCAGACAAAGTATCTCTTTAACTGATCTAGATTGCAAGGGTTGGAGAACTCGTTTACGTCCACGTCCATAAGGATAGCGCCTCTACCAGATAATATCTTTTTGAATACGTATGGTCCAGCCCAATTTGGTATGAACTTTCCCCTTGGGTAGTGCACGGGAGCTCGGATCTCTTTCAGGACCAGGTTTCCTTCTTGCAAACCCATGTCTTTCACCTTCTTGTTGAAGTGTCTAGCAAGTTTCTGCTGATAACCCTGAATCCTATACATTGCATTCATTCTCTTCTCGTCGATGGCATTCAACTAGTCATGATAGCCTTTAATCCATTCTGTTTCGCTTAGCTGGCTTTCTCTCATCACCCTAGCAGAGCGGATTTGCATTTCAATGAGGTGGAATGAGATTTAAAAATCGGTCAGATTTAATTGGTTTGGTTTGATTTGAGGTTTGAGTGAGGGTAAGAAATTATATCTTCTTTGTGGGTTTGAGCGAAGGGAGAGTGGTTTTACCTGATCGGAGTTCCGTTTCGTAAAACAATATTGATTTTGGAAAATTGCTTTTAATTACTTAATTACCCAATTTTAATTAATTAAAATGATTAATTAATTAAAGTGATTAATTAATCAAATTAAGTGAGGACTTAATTTTTTTAAAAAAAAGATTAATTAATTAATTAAAATTAATTTTTAATTAATTAATTAATTATGATTACTCAAAATGAGTGTGGAAAATACTTAAAGAGAGAGAGAATAAGAAAATGGATAGCCAATCAACAAAATACTTGAGGTGTGTTTTGAAATGAAAATAGATAGGATATTTATAGGAAAAATAAGGTGGGGGTATTTTAGGTAGTGAAAAAGTGAAAAGACCAAAAAGGTAAGGCCTTTTTGGGTTAAAAAAAATCAGGCTGGAGGGGCAAAAGGGTAATTTTGGAATACAGGTACGAGCACATTTTTTGAGGCACCGGCCGGTCCGGCGGCAAGCCGACGTGGCGCACTGTTGAATGGTTCTGAGTTTTTTCGAGACATCCAGGTTAGTTTTCAGGGCTTTCCTAGTCAGTTTTTGGGGTATTCTGAAGTCTGAAAAATTACCGGTCAGTGACGGTGGATCCAAAATTAATTATCGGACATATTGACAGTTAATTTTGAGGAGAATCCGGTCAGTCTCGAAAAAATAATGTCTGGTACAGATGGTCCGGTCAGGGTAAAAAAAATGTCGGTTTGGATCGAAAAATATTCGGATCGGCTCTGGTGAATTCAGAAATATTTTTGGGGGTACTAAAATGAGGGTTCGCAGCTATTAACTTAGACCTTCCTCAAAAAGCCATATTATCTGAAGACATCAAAGGAAGAACAATTATGAAGATATTCAGAAGATTCGAAGACTTAAAGATTTGAAAACTTGAAGCTATATGGAATCTATAAGTCCACGTACCGTGGCATCGAAGACTTAAAGTTATTGAAGACCATAAGACCACACCGTGATATGGAAATCATACAACTCACATCTTTATTCAAACACCGAGCTACCTCCAGATCGAGCTCCTCAGCTCGCCTTTCCATTCAGGTTGCAACTGCCTCCACATCGAGTTCCTCAGCTCACTAGATCATTTAGGCATCCAGTTGCCTTCATACCAAACTCATATGCTTGCCTCATCATTTAGGCACCCAGCTGCCTCCATATCAAGCTCCTTAGCTCGCCTCTCCATTCAGTCACCGAACTGCCTTGATACTGAGCTCTTACGCTCGCCTCTCCATTCAGACATCCAGTTGCCTTCATACAAAGCTCCTACATTCTCCTCTTCATTCAGGCATCCAGTTACTTTCATATCGAGCTCCTGCGCTCATCTCCTCATTCAAGCATCTTGCAGCCTTCGTATTGAGCTCACCATATGCCGTCAGATTGGCTCTTTTGTCTACAATGTAAATGAATCACAAGTAATAAGGGGATATATCTACTCCTTTAGTCTGTTCTTCGATGCGCTTGATCAGACTAGGGAGTAGAGGGCTTCTGATAAAGACTAAAAATGACCTTCGATAGGCAAATGACACGTATACATAGGAGGTCCCTACTCTCCCTTATAAATAAGTAAAGAAGGAGGTAAAATATGTAGAAACTCTCTCTTTCTTTAACCTCACTATCTCTCTACACTGTCTCTAGTCTACTAACTTGGGCGTTGAAGGTTTTCTCGGAGATTAACTCCCTGGAGCTCCTGGCCTATTTTTCTCTGTCTACAAGTCTTACCATCATCGGGACCCTCCATCAACAATACTAGATGAAATTATTCTCATTATCATCAAATTCATTTTTAGTATAAATTTAATACATTGTATTACGACCTAAACGTAGTATTAACATAAGTGGCAAGCGATAATGTAAATGTAATATAATCAAATATATCTTTAGTATAATATTTACACTATAAATATATTTAATTACATTATATTGCATTATAACCTAATAATCGTACTTTTATCAAATAAGCTACTCTTGTACACTTAAACGTACCTAGTTCGATTCTAGGTGGTTTCAAATTAACACGGATCATAAATAAAAGTGACAGCGTTTTAATATTAATAATATTACAAACGGCGTCGTTCTATCTTTTAAATTGGTCGGCTTCCATCGACGATGGATAGCTTGCTCGGTAGTCGTTTCTTCATAATTTATGGGCATGGATTTAGAGAAAATTTTAAGTGAACCTAATTAATCACGTCAGATTATGGACTATTCAATTACGATCTTTCATGTTAAACAATAATTACTCCATACGATGAATATAAAAATTAACTACATGAATTATTGGATGTGTATTATAATTAATACGTCGACGACGTATTAAATTATCATTGATAGTTTATAACGTGTCGTGCTGAAACTTTGCTCACTTGAGAATTTCTCTTGTACTTGGCAAGAAAAGAAAAAAAAAAAAAAAGAATCTATTGGCATGGCAATTTTCTTTCTACCCACAGAACCAGTGGTAAATTGGTAATGGATCTTATATAAAAGCCACAAAATGAACAGAATAATAATAGTAATAAAAAAGAGAAAATATGGTGACGCTATTGGTGGCCACAATCACCGATCCGGCCTCCGTCAACCCTGCCACCGCCCTCTTAGCCATGCCCGGGTGGAAACCTGGCCATTCTTTTCAGGTTAGCTTTATTTATTTATTATTATTATTATTTTAATTTTCAATAATTCGCTCCACAATTGATTGTTTCTTTATTTTTTTATTTGAAAAATCATAAAGGAAATAAAGAGTTTTAATAATCAACAAGTGAGGCTATTGCAACACGACAAAGGAATCGTGGAAGAAGACGACTTGGACCGCCGGTGGGAGGAGGCTACCGGTGAGGTGGTTGATGAGGTAATCTTTTTCAGCAAACACACTGCCGTTTCAAACCGCCCCGCCCTTACTATTCACCCAATCGGTACAATCTCTCTCTTTCTCAGTGCGTCCATGTGTTAATCGTAATCGGAATTGTGAATTGATTTGCGTGTGTTGTGTGGTTTTTACTATGCGTAGGAGTGCCTCATCTGCGTGAAGGAGATGTTCCGCCGCAAGGCGGTAAGCCAGGATGGGCTGCGCCGCCTGATCCGAGGATGGGACCATGGCTCAGACTCTTGAAAAAAATTGCTCAGTCTCATAATTTAGTTCCTGAGTTTGAGGTATTTCATGTTTCTTCTATGGTTTTTCACTCAATCTTGGTAGCTGTAAAATGCTCAAGTGGTTTTATCTAAATTGTTTTGCCTGATTACAGATTACATTAGAGGCTACTCATCATGGACCAGTGACTACTAAGCCAACTATGTTCATTGAAATTGGTAATTTTTCTGCCATTTTCAGTTTTCTTTTAACAATGTTTAGGTTGACAGTTAGGATCTATACTAGTTGATAGTGTTTTGAGTTTCTTTTACCAGTTAGGTATAGGCTGTTTGTTTGTTTGTTTGTTTGTGCTCATCAAAAAAGAAATAACCTGGTGTCTGAATCAGTAACTTATACTGGGAATTGTGAAGTAGTGTAGATCTTAAATATCGGCTGTTACTTATCAATGGAAAAACCTGGCTAATTATTTTATGTAGGTAGCATTTTTATGAACGGTAATGCTTTATGGTCATGTATTTGAGACTATTTGTTCTATGTTTGATTAGTTCCTTTTGCTGAATAGGTAGCACAGAAGAATACTGGAAGAGGCAGGATGCTGCTCAAGTCATTGCTCTAGTTGAGTATATATCCAAGGCCTTATTAAGATATATGCATTTGTCATTGGCATGTCCACTGCTATGATTCTAGCTTTTGTTTTTCCTTCTCTTTTCTCTATAAAAAAAAAAAAAAAGAAACTTATTTTTATTTTTTGTTCGTGTTTGGATCTTGCAATGATGTCATAAAAGCACCCTATTTAAAGTAAGAAAGGCAATTCACATATTCTGAAGGTACTTTAGTACATTTATCTACAATCAAATGTTGGTTTCACGTGCCATTTGCCAATGTGAGAGGATGTATAAAAATTTTGTCCTGCTTTTGACTTATGTGCTACATGCTTATAAAAATTTTCCTTGAGATAAATACATTTGGCTGATGGCATTCTAGTACTAAGCCATGTTACTAGATGCAATTATATCTTTCTAACAAGTTGGTGTTATTGGTACTTGAAGTTAGTTTGGGAAGGACTTGGACTTGGAGGAGGTGCCTCAGTAGGAGACTGGAGCAGGTAATAGTGATTTATCTCATATTCTAATTATTAGTCTTTTCTCAAGTGACTTTGACACACAGTGAGATAGTCATTGGCATAAATAATTAGCTACTTGCTTAGCATTGACCAACGAGCAGGCATCTCTGCCTGTTTTTTTTGAGATCTTCCGTTGTGTGATATGGAATTGCATGTTAAGTGATAAGCAAATGTTTATGATGAGGCCATGCTTTTTTTTTCAATTTCCATAATTTTTTTTAATAATCCTAACTGCTTCTTATGTGCATTTGTCTGCAAATTATCCATGGATGTTTTGTCAAGAAATTTAATGAGAATTTGCTCAAGCTGTATGATATGTTATTATACTTTCAAATAGTCAGTGTTGGATTATTAAAACTATTCCCTTGTTCGTGATGATGCTTCTCTAACTTTAGTTCTCACGCATTGATACCTAGTGCGAATGACAAGAGAAAAGTGCTCCTTGGAATAGGTGGTGGACACTATGCACCTCGGCATATGGATATAGTTCTGTAAGTAATGTTGACCTGTTTGCTTTGCTGTACGAATTTGATCATCCTTGATATGTGCTACTTTTTGGTTCCTTTTTATTTGAGTTATGAATTTCTGAATTTCTATGTTCTAGATTGGTTTATTCTATTGAAGTGAATATACTAAAATATTTTAAATTTATCATTCATGTAAAACATTTGAAATCATATTAACTGTTTAGGTGTTTTTCTCCTTTATATTTGCAATATAATTTGTATTATTTATGAGCATATAACATGCACCATTACTCAGTTTACTCAGTTTGTGGTAATCATTTCTATGTTGTCTATTTTTTAAGCACTGCTTTTTTATTTTGCTGTTCCTTTTTTTTTTCATTGGCTAAGTTAACATTGAATAGTTGCTTCAAATATGATTTGTATCTTTCTTGTGTTATTGGCTTATACAATTAGGGTATATGATATCTGGAAACCCTTTTTGTTACATTTAGATGTTCTTTTTTCTGAGATAATAAATTATTTACTCGTCTAATTACAGAAAAGATGGTGTTTGGGTTGCACACCTACTATCAGGGTATTCTATACCCATGGAAGATTCAAGTCAAACAAACAAAGATACAAATACGAAAGATATTGGTGGAACTTGGAGAGAAGCAATTAAAGCTGCATATGAGGCTACCAAATCAGCCTTCCCTGGTGGGGAAATTCTAGCACATCTTGATCACAAGTAAGTTCCCTGAGAATAAATTTTTGAATGACTTAACATCCCACTACCAAACCATGTTATGTTATTTTGGTTATAGTCATCATGATGGAGTTGGTTAATGGATAATGATAGTGCAAACAAAATAAGAAGCAATTTTATCATTGATGAATGAGGATCCAGGGAAATGTTGAGAAGAATACCTTAAGCTAATATATCATAATTTAGATGCACAGTTGGCTAGCTAGGTTGTGTTAATGTTCCAAGCCCCAAGTGAAGGAGACTGGGTAAGAAAGCAAAAGGTGATAGAAGCAGGATCATTTTTCAATCTGACCATGAATTTTGGACAATTGTAGTTATGCAAACATTTTTAAAATCGTTAGCCAGTGGAGAGTTGTAAATAGCATAGTTGTCAAAACCGGATCGGCCGGCTGGTTCAACCGGAAAAACCGAGAACCGGTCCTCAGGCCGGTCCGGTTTAGGTCTTAAAACCGATCTACTTATGAACCGGAGAAAATCCGGTGAACTGGCTGGGCATCCGGTGACCTGGGTGACCTGGTCTGGATTTTTCTGGGTTTTTTTCCTGGCATGAAAACTACTGTTAAGAATCATCAGATCCAAAATAATCTTTGAAAAAATTTGAATAAGAGAAACCCAGAAAGCTCAAAGAAATCAACTAAAGAAAAAAATGAGTTTTTTTTTTTGATAGATTGAAACCCAGATCAAGATTTGGAAACCACTTGTATAAATTGCCGAAGTCCTCAACGATTGGCCATACTTGGTCTACTGTTGGGTCTTTAAGCTCTATCGTGAATTTGCCTTCCTATTTAGGTTCTATTTGCGCTGCCATCGCCATGGAAGAGAGAGGAAAGAAGAGAAGGGATTTACTTTTTTTTTTTTTTTTTTTTGGTTCGGCAAGAGAAGGGATTTACTGTGCCTTGAATCTTGAGAATTGAGATATTAGATGTTAATCCATTGGTGGATAAAATTACCAAAATAACCTCATCATATTGTAAATATTTGGTAAAATATAACATTGGACACTGATTAAATATGCTCCACTTCATAGTTATTTATTTATATAATATTGGACACTTGGCTGTGAAAATAAGAGCAAACACCAAGGCATTAACATTTTACTGTGAAAAATGTTATGCCTTCTTTTGTGAAGACCAAGTTGACCCATCTTTGTTTTTTTTTTTTTATTTTAATTTTTAGGATAATTACTATAATATCTAGAGATTTAATATAATTAACACTTTAATCTTTGTTATTTTAAAGTTAGTATTTTTAGTCCTAAATCATGAATAAATAAAAAATAATCTTTATTTCATGAGATAAGAAAAAAAAGGAAGAAATTAATAAATATTATGTTTATTTTTAACATATAAATAATAAATATATGATATAATTTATAATTTGTAATTATGGTTAGATCCCAGTTGAATTTTTTACCTATGATCCTCTGCTTTTAACGGTTCTGAAAACCTTGGTAAATAGTCAAAGCTTATGATTTACCTAGAACAATGGTTGATCCAAACTTCAGGCTTCTAGGGAAGGAATATGAAAACATCAAGAATTCTAAAAGTGTGTTTATTTTATGATTTAAAAATGCATTGTATATATATATATTTTTATTTTTCTCTACTGTTAGAAATATTTGCATAAGCTTTCTTTAGATGATCTTGTAGATTCATTCTTGCTGGATGAATTTTAGTTCATTAAATCCGATACAAATTACTGGTTGCAGGAGTTTCAAAAGTTGGCAGAAAAATGCTATTACAATATTTCTAGGAGAACAGAACATCGAGATTGGGAAGCCTAAAGATTTTAATTGATTATGATTGGAAACATGAATTTCGTCTTATTAAATTTTTTTGTCAAGTTATTTATTATATCTAGAAGGTAAATCCAATTGGAACTGAGATATATACACAAAAATGAAACCCGTGCGTCTCTGATCGATTGACCTTTGTGCTTTCAATCTTCATACATGTTTGTAAACCAAGTTCTGTAAAATGATCAGACCTTTTATTGCTAGTGGCAATGATTTAATTATAAATTCATAATGGTGGAGAGTTCTCTACTTCTGAAGTTAATATTCTGTGCGCCATATTGATATTATAACTGATTGAGCATGAGTTAAGATTTGTATCAAGTCATTACCTGGTGTTCTTTATGTTGTGAAGCAGATCATGTTTTTGATGATAATATGCTATTGATATTAAGATTTGTTATGATTTTGAGTTGAATCGAACCATTGTGAACTATTAAACGCTATATTAGATTAGCATTTAGGGATGCAGCTCATTCAAATTCCTGTAATTCAAAGAATGCTCAAATATTTTGAAGTATATATTATATATATCTTTGGCATGCAAAGAACAAATATACCCTTTTTTCTAGAAGAATATACGCATTCTTGGATATTTATAGAATTGCACCTTGTTCCTCTTACCAGAAGCCCCAAGGCTATTGGGAAATGCAGTAATGAAGTAACAAGTTGAAGCAATCATTTCTGCAACTATAAATCTGTTGTTAAGCTCTATTAACTATTTCACTAATCAAAAAGCAAAACTGGGAAAACTTGCCTGCCTCTCTTCACCAATAATCTCCACAAGAACATAATCCATCTCTAAAATGATGAAATCGCTTGTTGTCTCTAACAATTATCTCTCTTTTAGCTACCTTTGATATTAACTTAGCAGCATTATGACAATCTACACAAATGCGCAGATTCTTGAAAATCCTGAGAGTTATGCCTTTAGTTGTCTTCAACAATCCAAAACTAATTGCAAGTTTCTCGCTGTGCCCTCGCAATATCTCAATCTTTTCTTCTTCCTCTACCTCATGAAGCACTGAACTTGTATTAGGTTTATATCCAATCTTATTTATCTGTTTCTCTAATCTTCTCCATATCAACCGGATATCTTCTAACTCGGGCAACAAATTGTCGCCTACAATAAAACTATATACTTTACCACCAATCTCAATCCAACTGCAGCCAGCATCCTTCCGATGGCCAATATCTTTTATCATTTGCCTCACCCTTCGCACATGATCCCACTGGCCGAATCTTGCATACAAGTTTGAAAGTAACACGTAGTTTTCTGCCTTTTCTGGTTCTAATTCTAGTAACTTTTCTGCAACTCTCTCTCCCATATCCAGACTACCAAAACTTCTGCAGGAACTAAGCAATGAGCTCCAGACTCCACTATCTGGTTGCTCAGGCATCTCATCAACAAGCTTTAGAGCTTCATACAATCTTCCGGCACGACCCAACATATCTATAACACAAGCATAATGCTCTAATTTTGGTTCCATTTCATGGGAATTCTGCAACTCATTTAAATAGTGCAGCCCTTCTTCAACCAGCCCTGCATGACTACATGCTGTCAAAATACCAAGAAATGTGAAACGATCAGGCATTTGGCCTGTTTTCTTCATTTTCTCAAACAGCTGTATTGCCTCTTTTCCATGTCCATGAACTCCATATGCAGCAATTATAGCATTCCATGATGCCACGCCTTTATCTCTCAACCCATCAAAAACCCTTCGAGATTCTTTTATACATCCACTTTTTGCATACATGTCTATGATTGAACAGTCAACAAAAACATCATCTATGAGGAGAGATTTTAACGCATAACAATGGGTTTCTTTCCCCAACAGCAAAGCCGATTGTTGTGAACAAGCCCCAAGCACACTCACTATAGCAATGCCACATGGCTGAATTCCATCAGAAAG
The DNA here is from genome assembly GCA_949750685.1 of Vernicia montana. Taxonomy (NCBI): domain Eukaryota; kingdom Viridiplantae; phylum Streptophyta; class Magnoliopsida; order Malpighiales; family Euphorbiaceae; genus Vernicia; species Vernicia montana. Next base: position 13,440 of record CATKHJ010003609.1, on the reverse strand, counting down.
CAATTTACGAAACAAAGACACGGCTTCATCTGGAAGTCCATTTTGTGAATAACCAGAAATCATTGCATTCCAAGACACTAAACTTTTGTCTTCCATACCATCAAACAACACACGTGCAGAAGATGATTTTCCACAATGGATGTAAAGGGATAGTAGTGAAACACCAATAAACGAATCGGTTTCTAATCTATTTCTTAGAACATATCCATGAACTTCTCTGCCACAGTGAAGAGACTTTAGGTGGGCACAAGCTAAAAGAAGACTGCCAATACTAAACAAATCAGGTTCCAAGCCCAAATATGTCATTTGAACGTACAAATTTAAAGCCTTTTTAGGATCACCATTTTGTGCATAACCTCCAATAAGTGCATTCCAAGAACTCACACTCTTTGGCTCCATGCTGTAAAAGACACGCTCAGCAGAACTAAGCATTCCACACTTAGCATAGGCTGCAACAATAGCATTGGCCACCAATTCATTATATTGAAACCCATGCCTAATTGAATAGCTATGAAGTTCCTTTAAACTCCGCAATTGTGACGTCTCCAAACAAACAGACAGAATATTCAACACAGTGACCTCATTAGCCTTTATCTCCCCTTGCATCTGCATTTTCCTCAAAAGATTAAATGATTCACAGATATATCCTTCTGTAGAAAAGCCCCCAATCATGGTGTTCCAAGAAACCACATTTTTGCTATTGTTCTTCTCAAATAACATATGGGCTTCAGGCAAGTACCCACATTTTGAATACATATATACTAAAGCATTGTTCACCATTATCTCTTCGCTCAGCCCTAGTTTCACTGCCAAACCATGGATTCTCATTCCCATATCAGCTTCTACTTCTCTCGCACAAACTGGTAATATAGTCACCATCGTAGCAACATCAGGTAACAACCCTTCCTCACCCACTAACATCTCTGTGAACAAATTAAGACTGTCTTGAGAAAACCCATTTTCAGAGAATCCACAAATCATTGAATTCCAGGAAATCAAGTTCCTAACAGGCATATAATCAAACACTTTCACTGCTTCATCAACCAACCCAAAGTTCCCATACATTGCAATCAAAGCGTTACCCACAAAGACATCCAAAACCAAACCCATCTTTATCACCATTCCATGAATTACCTCACCCAACCCAGCATCTAAAATCCCAACACAAGCCTTGATCACGCAAGGGAAAGTAAAATTATCAGGTTTAAACTCTGTATCTGTCATCAATTCCACAAACAAGTTAATAGCATCACCAAAAAGTTCATTTCTAGTGTACGCACTAACAAGCGCATTCCATTGAAATAAATTCTTCCTCTGCAAATTGTCAAACACGAGACGAGAATCCAAAGCAGACCCACAAATCGCAAACATAGTAATGAGACGGGTATTGAGAACGTAGTCATTACTGTGCAGGAACGATTTTGAGACAATCTCGTGGATTTTTCTACCAGTTTCAATGTCTTTTTGGTGGGTGCAGGCTTGAAGAAGCATACCAATTGCTTGTTTTGTTTGTAATGAATTGGAATTAGCATTTTGTAAGTTTACCTGAAGAAGGGTAAAGGCTTCAGTTAAGCTGCCAATTTCACAAAGATTAGTAATCTCCGGTAGAAAAGAGAGCTGACGGCTTAGAGATACAGAGTGGGTTTGGTGGGTTTTTGTAGAGAGATGAAGAGATTCAAGCGAGTGCCTCCTACACGCTCCTCGGTTGGTTTCATAGAAGGAAGAGTGAAAGTGATGTTGATTGCTAGGCAGTGATAGTGCCACTAAACCAGTATTATTGAGTTGTTGCAGAGAAAACATGGTAACTTCCACTTCTTCTTCTGCATAGTTTGAGGGAGCGTCTGCGGTTTTCTCCTTCTTTTTTTTTTTTTTTTTTTTTTTTTTAAGATAATATTTTTAAAAAAATTATTATTTTTTATTTCATTTATATTTAACCAAAAACATTTAAAAAAAATCTAATTTTTAAAATTTTATTTTTATTTTTAAAAAACAGAAAATAAAAATAAAAAAATAATACTTAATGAGCCCTTAACTTTTAAGACATTTTCAAGCAGCAAATTTTGAAGAAACACATCTATTCTGCTAGGAAATACATGACCACAAAACCAGAAAAGAAAACGAAGTGTCGCATTAAGATAAAAATAGCTGGATGAAATCGTATTTTTATTACTTTTTCAAAATATTAAAATTTTAATTTTAAATCAAACAAATCATATTTTAAATTAGATAAAATGAATCAATCACATCCAGGAGGATTGAGGAATCAATCGAATTATACCTATTAACCCTCAATACGTTGAGATTATTTTCATAATTCTAAGTTTCAGTCAAATTTAAATAAGTTACAAATCAATTTTATGCCGAAGTTACAAATCGAATTCATGAGAACAAATTCGAGTCGAACTTGTACGTCAAGTTAAAATTTGCAACTGCTAATATAAAATAGAGTTGGAAAAGAGAAAAAAAATGACAAATGAGTTTTATTTTTTCAATATTGATATGTAGGATATAATTGCATTTAGATTTTAAAATTAGTATAAAAATAATAATAATAATAAAACAATAATTCCAAATTGTTTTTTACCGAACACAGATAATAATAATTCTACTAAGGTTCTCCTTTCTTTTCAACAGCGAGGGTGTTTTGCCTTTGGCTGTTTCAGCCAGCCATGGTTGCGTAACATCAACCTCAACTAGCTATGCCAAACTGCTCAACATAACTTTGATATAGCTGTGACAATGAATATGTTTAACCTCAGTTGTTAACATGGCTCTCCAGTCCTATTTTTGCACTTCCTTCTGAAAATGTTATTTCTGCAAATATTACTCGGAAATAGAAATGCATGGAGATCTGCATTAGTTAGCCCTAGTCTTCCCAACTAGAAGACAAATAAATAACATCATACATGGGTTTGATCGTAATAGCTAAAATAAATGGATCAAGTATCGATAGTTATGGTTAATTTCCCATGATTGAGCTATCGCATTTTGCAGTTAGATACTTTAACTTGGTATGCTGCAAGATCAAGATTCAAACCTGTGATAAATTCAACAGGCAAAAAGGCATTCATTGCATCCCTAATAAGCCTATGAATCCTACTCGTCGTAAAATCTAACACCACACCCAATAACATTAATGATCCCAAAGAAAACTGGATGCTGTAATGCTGAAATCTTTCTCCTCTTTTTTTTTTTTTTTTTTTTTTTTTTTTTTTTTTTGGCTATAACGTGAATGTCATCACACTACTCTTAAAGTTGTAATCTAAACCTCCTCGCCTTCTTTTTCTCGATCGAGGTAGGCTCCATCTCGTATGACCAAATCTATTGCTCCTATGACCGCAATATTAAGGTCAGAGGGAACTAAGGTAATCTTTTATCAAGCTTAAAATGGGATTGGCGTAAGAAGCTTCCTCCAGTCTCTGGAACATGATTCCGTCCATCCGAGCTTGAACTCCACCTGTAAACGTCAATTCTTGCAACAGTTCTTTTAAAGTTCTGTCTACTCCTGCTATAGAACTCCCTATGCCACTTAAGATCTCTGGCAATGTAGAAGAAGGTCTTGACAGCTCAACTACAGTTACCTGGGTAAGAAGCAAAGGTGTTGAGATTGGTCATTTGATTTAGAAAGTAAAATAATGAATGAATAGAATAATGCTTGAACTCCATAGGAGTGTCAGTTAATGGAAGATAACCCAACTTCTAGTCATGATCTTCAGAAATTGAAAGGCTGCCCATGGTAACAGATCATCGATGCCAGTAACTACTAACAGTTAAGAAAACATTTTGGTGAAAAGAAAATGATAAGTTCAGTTGCCAACTTGCCATCTATACAGCAGGAGAAAGGAGTAGGTATCTCCAGTTCACATCTGCCTATGGACAGAAGCACAATACTGCATTCTTATATTTGCTGAAATTCCATGAGGACTGGGAAGCGAGCCTCATGGACTAAATTTGTCACCAAAAAGGGGACAAGAGAGCAAGCATCTTGGTCCCTCTTGGACGCAAATAAGTGACTTGAAAGACGAGAGAATCTTTTTTAATAGCATATGACATTGCATGAAACATTGCTACTACTAGAGCTTAACATTATTACTTTATTAGAAATTCTCAATCCTAGGGATCATAGCATCAATGGTCTTGATATAATTAACATGACTGTGATATGTTTTTGAACTAGTCAATTTCAAGTAAGCTTTGGCTATTAACCAATATAGGAATCAGCATCCTTTTTAAACAGAAATCAATCTGGTAATCAACATGAAATAGAAGTTATAAAGTCAAAACCAACCTCTCTGTCTTGTGGAATATTCGCCTTCTGTTTCGCTATGGCAATAGCACGAGAAAGCCCGCCAATAGCATCAACTAGACCTCGTGAAGCTGCATCTTTACCAGTCCAGACTCTTCCCTGTGCGACCTCTTCCATTTTTTCCACCTGGCCGTAAAATGATTCTGAGTTTCTTTTTCCTTTTCCTTCTCCTTTATCTAATTCCTCCTAGCTTTTTTGCTCCAAATTAAATAATATAAAGAAATAAATGGTAAAACAAAATATTTACAGGCATTGATCTTGAAAAGGCTGCCTTGTCTCGAAATTGCTTATATACATTCTGAGCCGACCTAGCAAAAAGTTCTGCTTCATCTGGTCTGGAAAATCAACTTGGGTTAGTTTCTTTCAGGTAACATAGCAAAAGGAAACACAAGTCAAAAAAGGAACGCACAATTTGGGAGCCATCTCCAATCAATTAAAGAAGTCTTCAGGACAACAAAATCTGGCATAAGATTCACAACCACAGGTACAAAATCCCATCTAACTCAAGTTTTAACAGTTTAAATTTGACATAATTACGTTGCAAGAGGACTTGTACCAGTATAGTAAGACATGTATCAACGCCTCTCACCTCAAAGGTCGTTGTTCAGCTGCAAGGAGCTCAGCGTATTTACCCCTTGATATAATCTCCTTGTTGAAGCCAATCTTTTCATATAGCTTTCCCAAGTTAAACTTCCCTGCAAACAACCATTTTAAGGAACTAATGAATAACAAACAAATCCAGAAGGCTTCATTTCATTTCTTTCCCTAACTTGATTTACTCTAAAGCAATTTCTTTATTGTTCATGAACAGCCCAGGCTTCAGCACAGAATTTAAGCATCCACACATCTAGCCTAATTTCATTTTTTTCCCCTTTTGTGGGTGCCAATTCTGTTATTTGCTCTCAAAAAAATATACTGTTCTTTGTCACAAGATATCATTGCATATTTACACAAAATAAAAGAAAGGACTTTGTCCCTTAACTTTCATAGCTATTTTATTTTTTCATGCTTAAAGAGATTTATGATTTATAGTTCACCTGTAACAACTCCAATAGAGCCAGTTAAGGTTAAATTTTCGGCAACAATAGTCCCTGCTGCCATTGCCATATAGTATCCTCCACTTGCAGCCACATCAGACATTGACGCAATCACAGGTTTTGTTTCAGCCAAAAGTCGGATTTCCCTCCACATTCTGTATATGGTTAATACTAAAGGCCATTAACAGGCAACCCATTTTGACTTTATTTCCCCTTTTCTAAAGCAACAAAAGAACTGAGTTCATATATATATATATATATAGACGCACACACTGATATAGAGAAAACAAAATACAATGAAAAATAAAATATTTTGATTTTTAACAAACATCGAATGACTATGTAGCCAATTAAGGTACTTGCCTTTGTAGTACATTATATAGGCCTCAATTTTTATATGGTAAATGGTTCTTAAACATATATCACACATACAAATGAAAGATATAGTGAAACATATACATATTCCCATGTTATTTTGATAGCAAAAGTATTGGAGATTTAAATTCCATATCATATAGCCAAGTATAGAAAGACATAATATTCCTTTTTCCTAGTATGGCTATTACTCTCACTTTTTAAGAATTGCACCTATCAACTATAAAATCTTTGTTTCCACGACCTACAGTTTTTTACCCTATAAAATTATTATCTTCAGAACAGCAAAATTTCCATAACCTACGTTATCTTCAAAATACCAAGGAACTAAAACAAACCATTACAAGATTACTGTTAGGCTCCATTTCAAAAGTTGTGAAGAGGAAGAACAGAGAAAAGAGAGAGAAAAGATAGGGAGAAGAAGGGGTCAGAGAGAGACGGAGTAGGAGGGGGAGAAAAAAGAAACAATTAGTAAGCAAGGAGGAAGAGATGGAGAGAGCAATTAAAGAAGTGGAAACTATAAGACGGCAATGTCTATCTTTAGTTTTCAAAAAATTGGATTGAATTGAAAATCCATATGGTGGATAGAATTGTAGATTCACCTATCATTTGGTTCAATGTCAATTTGCACCCAAGTTTGACTGTTTAGTGCCTGAATCTAACCAAATCATATCATTGAAATCGCAAATCATATAATTTTCTGATAATTGTAACTCTATCCAATATAATGTAAAATTGATAGAACTGCATTCATGATGATTCCTTCTTACAATTTTTTATGGGCCAAGGAACAGGTAGTCTAATGCAATATGATGTGCTAAATCCTATTTCAATCACATTGGGATTTGTTTACATGTATTTCATGTCACTAACATTTTTTCAGTAAATAGCAACCAAGTTCCTACTCAGTGAATCTTGGATGAGAAGGAAGGAGGGGACAGAGGGCACAAAGTGAGGAGCAATTGATCCATAACTTTTACATAGAATTAATGACAAAGAAATATCAAATATCACTTCCCATTGAAAACTTGTAAGTAGTTTGATAACAATAATATTTAATGATTGTACAAGCATTCACAAAACAAACTTGGTACATTAAGGAACAGCAAAGAAACACTTACAAATCAGAAGCAAGGGCATCACCTCCTGGGCTGTCAATCCGAATAATAACAGCTTTATATCTTTTTGACTCTAGCGAAGATTAGAAAAGAATTGAGAGAGAGTAAGAAAAATAATAGAGAACAATGAAAAAATAACAGCAGTCCCTGGCACAGAAAAATATACACCACCAAAGATACCATGGTGCAAAGAACTAGTAATTCAGGAACAACTAATCACTCAATGGTTTTGAAATTCCTTTCCTTTTCTTGTCATTTCTTTCCTTTAATTTATTTATTTACTTATTAATTATATTATGAAAACGAATAGTTTTTGTACTTGGCAAATCTCAGGTAACAAGTGGCCTTGTACCCCTTCATTTTATTTTTTTTTGGGTTCATTCCTTGTATCGTTATGATCTAATTGCTAACATAATAGTCACAAATGGTATTAACAGAAAACATTCTCCTCTCCTATAGCATTTTCCCCCCTAAACCAAAATCCCAATGAATGAAATCTGTTGTTCAAACTTGCATAGAGTCTTTCACAAAAATAACCAAGCCCATTTGGAAATGAGGAAATTATGACAACAATTGACCACATAAGCATAAAGAGAGTATGCCCTCATCTAAATGTATATGGTCTAGTTACAATACAAATCTTGACTGAAAATATCAATGATTGGTAATTAAAGGTATTCTGTCCACACCTAAAAAAATTATTAAGATGATAAAAAACAAAAAAAAAAGTTACATGCATGTTGGATTAATGAAAGAGACACATAGGATCAACTAATACCTCTTACACTACGAATCTTCTCGATGAATTGTTCCCCAATGATACCAGAACCTGGTAAACTTAATGGACTCCGTACGCGACTAATGCTCCCAGAGGCTCTGATCACAGCTATTTGGTCTTGACCTCCAGTTAAACCAAGTGTCCAATTCCTAACTCGCGAGTATTTCCTGGACATGAGAGAGAGAGAGATTCATATATAAAGTTGGCAAGCACATGTTTTAATTGGAACAAATGGAATCAACAAGATGATAAATTGACACATCATACAAAGAAATATCAAAATTGCAATAAATATACTATAAAATAGGCAAAGAGGCCAAATAAGCCTCCTGAATTCTTGTCAGGTATTTTATTGATCCCTTGTAGTTTTACTGCATCTAATTCAGCCTTCCAAAATTTTCTTGCACAGAAAATCAACCCAATGTCTGATGCAACACCTTAAAAACTCAACTAAACTCAACTTAGCCTTAATCCCAAAATTAATTGGAGTCGGCTATATAAATTCTTCATTTCCACTCTAAACGATTTTGAGTGACGTCTTTTGATAATTGTAATGCCTCTAAATCATACTATATTCATCTCCTCCAAGTTAGTTTAGGTCTACCCCTTCCTTTATTCCTCTCCTCTATTACGATGTGCTCAACCTTCCTAACCGGAGCCTCCCAACGTCTCCGCTTCACGTGCCCAAACGATCTTAATCTCCATTATCTCATCACGTGCCTGACACCTTAAAAACTAAATAAAATAAAATAAAATAAATCAGAAAGGGGGGCTAAACTTTATATGATTAGCAAACTGGAGAAACTGGTGTTCAATGGGCAGTGTATTGAGAAGCTCAAAACAACAAAATTTTGAGTGGTCCAAAATTGTGCACATGATTGCCAAGAACAGCTCAGCAATCCCCCCCCATGAAACCACTGCAAGCACCATACCAATAGAGGAAACAGCAGACTGAGGACTCACGCACAGCAGCCAAATTCAATTGCATATTCACCACTTAATCAAGATCAAAATTAAGAAATGAAACAATCCTGAACCATAAATGAATCTTCCTCATTTACAATGTCCAGGGTCATGTTCAGATTGATGCTCAGCTAAGTGTTATATGAATGCATATTCTTTAGAACCAAGAAATAGGAACATATCACAAGAAACCAAGAAATAGGAACATATCACGGATATTTAGTTGTAATCAGAATAAGATCACATGTAGAAGTGGAAACTACAGAACATGGAACCCCTCAAGAGAACTTTTTTTCATGTATAAATTTGTTGACCAATCAAGCTTCATTTATGGGAAAAGTTCAGCACATTACAAGAGCATGCATCACATTTGTGGATCTAATATCAAGTTAATATTGAAGAAATTTTCTTGCATTGGAAGTTAATAACATGTATAAATAGGTTACGTTTGAAGGAAGCGAGAATTATCTCAAGAACACAAGTCAAAAGGAACTAACCCATATATGAACAACCAATCCAGAAGTCTAATATTTTACATGCCTAATTTCTAATTATAGGATATCCAGTTTAGTTTCATATAAAATGACAACTGCAAGAAGATAATTGATACAGAAAGGTAATTTCAAGGCTATAGATGAGAATTTGACTACCTGTAGTCAACCATAGGAAGAATTTTATCTTTTTGGACTCCGAGTTTTGCTTTCAACATGGAGATAACCTGCAGATTCATATATCACTAAGACAATATCCAAATATTATTACACACACCATATATATAGCTTAAATAATACCAATTGATAATGCCATTTTAAGGACACTGTCTTAGAAGCCCTTTTTTCTTATTTATTGGAAAATGTCTACAACGAACATATTTGAAGGAGAAACCTGCAATTCCATTGTTAGTAACTTGAATGACTATAACACTAAAGAGTTCTTGGGACTCACTGTTTAAAAGGGATGTGAACCTTTTGCTTTAGTATTTAAAAAAAATAATGTTACTGCAAGCATTAGAAATTCGTAATTGGGGACTGCTTTAGCAGATATTGGTTTTCCAGATACAAATGCCAACTTTTAGATATAATTACAAAAGCATTTATCTACCTCATCATCATAGTGCATATTTGTTATCAAGCCTTCTTCTTTCAGCCTTTCTACTTCGTAGACTCCTTCATTGATGAAGTTCTCAATTTCTTCTTTCTTTTTTCCTACACATAGCAGAGACCCATGAATAATATTCAATACTATGAGATTGAGCAAAACTCTAAGATAAAGAGAACCTTTTGCAGAAGAAATGTTATCCAGCCAATCCCCATAGATGTTATCAAGCAAAGCTGTTAGCATCTCACAATTTTCTTCAGACATAGTTTTCCTTGTAAGTTGATCCCCAGCACTTTTGTATTTACCGATCCTTTGAACTTCTGGTTCAATTCCTACTTTCTCAAAAACTCCTGAAAAGAAAAATGATAATGCCCAATCTCAAATAATTATAATTTGCAAGTCACATCCATTGCATGTACCAACAATTTCAAACAGACAGAGTAAAAATTGGAAGGAATTTCTCTGCATTTGATTATTGTAACAGAAGCAGCAGCAAAGCCAACAGCAATTTTCACACAACCATATACAAGATGAAAAGATGCCCACCTATAATGCTAAAAGATGTTGAGTAAAGCCAATGCATTGAACTAATGCTTCAATCATTAATGCATGTAAGCTCTCTCTCTCTCTCTCTCTCTCTCTCTCAAGCAACAGAATTACAGAGAATGCTCCAAGAGTTCTCTCTCTTTCTCTCTCCACACACAGACACACATCCAAGAAGATCTCATAGAGGAAGGATTATTGAAATTCCTTGAGAAAAGCTCTCAAAATCTTTCTGAAGGTATGTAATAATTGTTTCTTATGTCATGATGGATAAGGTTGACAATTAAATCACCCAACTATTCCAGAAGCATAAGCATGAAACAACACCCAATAGGTAAGGAATACCCGTCAAAGAGTGTTTTGGAGCCAAAGTCTAAAAGGCAAGAGTTCAATTGAAACAAATAATTCAATATTTCTTCCCATTTGGAGCTAAGGAATTTTTGTGCACTTTAAGCACTCAACGAGCTTGTGCCAGAAATTTTATCAAATACAACTCAGATCAACCAGAAGCACCTTCTTTTTTCAATGTTGTGTTATAGTAATATACTAATCTATCAAGTATACCAATTGTGAAAAAATGTAATAGCTGCATAGAGACAGAAAGTCTCCAAGACACATGATTATGATATAAAAAAATTCCAAATATTGACTTAGTATGAAACTACAAATTGTATTCAAAGTGGAATTTGATATGACCACAGTGCAAAAATTGCTGTTTTTATGACAAAAAACAAAAATAAAAAAAGTAAAAGGTTTCTCACCCATTCTAAGACTATAACATTCTACAATGATTCAAATAAAAACCATACAGCCTATTAAATTATTATTATCAGTACAATCTAAGAAAAAAAATCTAATAGCTCAAGAAATTACTAGACTAACCTCGAAGAAATGATGCTTGAACTGTCAACCCATACAAAGAAAAATAAGCACTTGGAGGGACATATATCTCATCACAGACAGAGGCAAGATAATACTCTTTCTCTCTACAAGTAGGGATATAGCAAACAATGAATTTGCCTGCAAATACCATAAATCATTAAAGTCGATATTATAATGTCCATGAGAATTTGGCAGTTCATAATAACATCTTCAAACCAAATGAAAGTAACAAATCACCTATTATTAGCATAAATTGGCAAAATAATCAACTTCACACCATAAAGGATATAAAAGTGATTTCAAAGATATTCATTCAATTCAATCCTACCTGATTTCTTGAAATTCAAAATGTGTCTATGAATCTCTTCAACTTTACCCCAACCACAATTCAAGGGCTCGATGTGAAGATAAATACCAGAAATACGAGGATCATATGCAGCTTTTATAAAATTCTCACAAATCTGAGGCAAAGATAGTCCTGAAGAGAAACGGCTCTTTAGCTGATCAGATATCTGAAAAAAAAATTTAAAAAATTAAACACATATCTACATTTTAGCTCGGTTTCGGGGGGAAAAAAAAAAAAAAAAAAACCTGGCCACGCAATTTCATAGTGAAAACACTGCCCTTACGAACACGTTCCCAAGGGAAAGCAATCAACATTTTAAGCTTAACAAGAAAACGATTCCAAGCTCCAAATTCCTTAAACTCAAACTCTCCATTAGGATATTCCTCTTCAACTCTCTTAGATTCTTCTTCCTTCTTCTCTGCTTGTTCATTTTCTATCTTCTCCTCCTCCTCTGAGGAAGAATCAAAAGCCCGAGCCGATAAATTTCTGGAGCGAAGAATTGATGAAGGAAAAGAATGGAGGAGAGAAGGAGAGTTTCGGAGATGGAGATGGAGATGGAGATGGTGAGAGGTGGCGGTGGCGTTGGTGGTGGTGGTGGTGGAAGTGGATTGAGGAAGAAGGAGAGAAGAAGAGAGGGAGAGATTAGGTTTAGAGAGAATTGAAGTGATGGATCGGCGATAGACTGGTGTAAAATGAGGAGAATGGAAGAGAAGTAATTTCGACATTTTTGCTTTGAGCTTAGCTTTCTCTTTGTTTCTATGAGAGGAATAAATGGAAAATAACAGTGAAGAAGAGAAGGTGAACTTTAGTCCACGTCGACACACTCACTCTGGCATGGCAGTATCCGATATGACACCGTGTGCCATGGATGTGATGACTTGTTTTGTATCAAAAGGACCGTCGCTACGATGAATGGAAATGAAAAATAAAGAAAAAAAAATAATACACCGTTTATTTTTCAAAAAAAAAAAAAAACTGTAAATTTTTTAAAATCATATTTTATTATTTAATTATAATATTGAAAGTTAATTAAAATTTTTAATCTATTTTTAATATGAAAAAATATAAACTATAATAATTTAATTTTTAATTTATTATTAATATAAAAAAAATATAAATTATAATAATTTTCAACAACAAGTTATTTGTAGTAGTCATGAATGATAATATTAATAATTAGTGACAATTGATAGATTAATAAGTGTATTTTATATATTTTTTCTTTCATTCTAATAAGTACTTTTTCAAATTTTAAAAAATATTTATCTTCTATCATTTTTTTAAAAATTATTTTCTTTAAAAATAATATAGTTTTTTTTTTTATGAATATTTTGAACAAGAGAAAATGTGGAAAATTTCTTGAGAAAATATTTTTGTGAAACAAATGAGTCTTAAGAGCTTTCTATATATCTTTTTTTTTTTTTTTTAATGTTTAGAAATTAGAGGACTTACTGATTTGTCATTATTCAAAAAATTAACTTTTACAAAGCACAACACTAATAATTTAAACCAAACAAGGTTTGCCATTAGATAATGAAAATTATCCCCATTGTTATAGATAAATTATTATATGTGGATATTACTTAAACATGCTTGAGTATATATTTTAGAAAAATTATAGTATAAAGCTATTTTAGTAATGTTGTATACACTAAACCCTATCTATTCCTCTATATAAGGGAAGTTAGAGTTAATTTAATAATAAGAGTTTGGAACTCCTTTTACTCTCTACATATTTTTTTTCTCTCTCTACTTTATTGCTTTATACCTTCTTATTGTCTTTGATATACTGAGCTAATAAGCCGATTTACAACGCGTTATCAGTACGACTTTGTTCTATCGTTTTCTTTGAATTACTGTAAGTCATTTAATTGTAAGTCATTTAATTATAATGATTTAATTTTATATATGTAATTTTTGGGTTAGATTTTCCTGCATATATAAAAAAAAATTGAATCCTTTTGTTTTTCGTATGTTTATAATCTATGTTGTTC
>CATKHJ010003608.1:0-14698 GCA_949750685.1 Vernicia montana | reverse complement strand
CAGTATCCCTCAAGTCAAAGGACTATATGCACTATGATGACCTAGATGATAAATAATTGACAAGTAATAAAACACCATATTATTATCATCTAATGTCACAGTTTGACTATTCATCCTATGAATATCCACGTGTTTGTATTGACATCACATGTCAAGCAGCATGTGACTCACTGCCTCTATAATCATAAGTATCACATATTGATTATAGAAAACAAATAAAGGTGATGGTCTTCTGGAATTAATGATGTCCAGTCATTAATCCTATGACCATAAACATATTTAAAGTATTTGTTTGAGAGCGATCTGTCACTCATATTCTCAACACTTAAGAATATATCCTCTTATAAAATACTTAAGGACTATATTCAATAATATGAAACCCTTTTCACATAATGAATATATTTATAATGCCATTGGGAATAAATATCTATTATTACATAACTATTATATGGCTCCTTGGGCATATACTGTTATCACTCTTCGCCTGGATTCACCAAAGTGATTCATCTAGAATCTCGCTAGGTCTTCTTTGCCTAAAATCTCACTAAGTCTTTTCGCTTGGACTCACCAGGGTGCTTCACCTAGAATCTCACTAGGTCTTCTGTGCCTAGAATCTCGCTAGGTCTTTTCCTTTGGATTCACCAGAGTGATTTGCCTATCTCGATAGGTCTTTTCACCTGGATTCACCAAGTGCTTCGCCTAGAATCTCGCTAGGTATTTTGTTCTCTCTTGTAGAGAGCTTCGCCTGTTGGGACTTAACCTGGAGTACTCATCACAATTGGCATGTTGCCTCTACTTTCCTCTTTTGAGCTTTATCCCAACGGCTTCTTTGTTTTATCAATTTGGAAATCATTCCTTTGGAGCTTTACGATTCTACAATCTCTAAGTTGTCACGCACACATTCATTCATTATAATTGAGAAGACTAATATTGTGATAACTGCTTCTTTTAGTGATTTTTATTGGTAGTACATCTTCAGGTGTTGAATGTTTTAGGTATGGGGAACTTCATCACCTTCCATAGTTACAAGTTTAAATGTTCCTAGACCTATGACCTTATGCACTTTGAATGGTCCTTCCCAGGTTAGTGCTAGCTTGCCTGTGCCTTTACGTTTCCATGTGCCCTCGAGAAATCTCACAACCAAATCTCTTTCAATGAACACCCGGCTTTTGACTTTTCTGTTGAAGTAATTGGTAGCTTATTGTTTGTAAGCTACCACTCGAATGCTAGCTATATCTCTGAGCTCCTCGAGGAGATCCAGGTCTATTCTTTTGGCTTAGCTATTTTCTTCGTCTCTGCAGTAATTGACTCTGCCACTGGGTAGGCCAATATCAACAGGAACCACAGCTTATGTGCCATAGGTCAAGCTGAAAGGTGTCTCTTCAGTTAGTTGTCTTGGAGTTGTTCTATATGCCTATAACACATGGTGTAGTTCGTCTGCCCAGCTTCGGCCATATCCATCCAGTCTTCATTTCAGCCCTTGCAGGATTGTTTGATTAGTTACTTCTGTTTGGCCATTCGTTTGTGGATGGGCAACAGACGAGAAGTTTTGCCTAATATGGAGCCTTGAATAGAAAGCTCGTACTTTGACATTATCGAACTGCTTCACATTATCACTAATAAACTGGTATGGAACGCCGAACTTTTATATAACATTTCTCCATAAAAATGTTAATAACTTTGTCAACAGTAATGGTGGCCAGTGATTTTGCTTCGACCCATTTGGAAAAATATTCTACTATTACTAAGTGAAACTTCATGTGCCTGACGCTATGGGAAATGGTCCCATTATATCCATCTCTCACTTTGCGAAAGGCTAAGGATTTGAGATAGGCATTTGGTTTGTTGCTGAAACATGCTTGCCATTATCAAACTTCTAGTATGAGGGGCATTTTTTTGCAAAGGCCATGGCTTCGCTCTTCATTTTGAGCCAATAGTAGCCTTGTCTGATCACCTTCGCTGCCAACATCTTTCCCCCAATGTGCATTTCACATGAGCCCTCATGGATTTCCTTTAGGACATACTCAGCTTCGCTTGACTTCAGCCATTTTAACCAAGGAAGGGAGTATGCTCGGTTATATAGGATCCCATTATGTAAGGAAAAGTGGGCACTTTGATGCTTGACCTTCTTGGTTTCTTTCACATCCTCAGGCAGTTCACCCTTCTCCAGATATGTCTTAATTGGATCTAGCCAATATGGCTCTTCGTTAATCTCCATTACCTCAACTCCTTCTTGGGTACTTGGGAAAGCCAGAGTTCCCTTGAATATGCTCTAGGGAAGTTCGACTGGATGGGTGACTGCCAATTTGTTGAGGATGTCAGCTCTATAATTTTCTCCCTTTGGGATCTTCTAAAACTATAGCTTCACCCCTCTATCTTTCATCTTCTGAATTATGACCTTTGTTTTCTGCAGATACTTGGCCATGTTTACCTCTTTGGTCTCAAACTCTCCTTTTATCTATCCTACAACCAACTGGGAGTCACTGCAAACTGTCAACTCTTCTAAGCGAAGGCAGTCTAAAAATAATAATCCTTGGATCATTGCCTCATACTCAACAACATTATTAATGGCTTCAAAATCTAGCCCCAAGGCATACTCCAGTAAGAAACCTTAGGCACTTTTCAGTAATATGCTTACACCATTACCTTCTTTACTGCTCGCCCCATCTAAAAATAATTCCTAGCTAAGTTCATATTTTGATGGTGGTTTCTTCTCTTTAGATGTCTTCTTAGGATTCTCTTCTTCAAGTTTTTTCTCAGGGTCGAAGGAACATTCAGAGATAAAATCTGCCAATGCTTAGGCTTTAATCGCTAATCTTGATATGTATCACAATCCATGCTGCCCAAGCTTCACCGACCAGTAAAGCATTCTCCCATATGTTTCTAGTCTGTATAACACTCTCTACAAAGGTTGGTCTATTACCACTACCTCTTGGTGAGCTTGTAGATATACTTTGTACTTCCTGGTGGAGAGGAGTAGGGCATATGCCAGCTTTTCTATTAGCAGATAATTCAACTTTGCCCCTTGAAGGACTTTGCTGAAGTAATAAATAGGCTTTTGAACTGATCCTTCTTCCCTGATTAATACTGAACTGATTGCATAGTTCAAAGCAAACAAGTAGATCAAGACTTCTTTGCCTGGCAAGGGACTACTTAGAATCTGCTCCAAACTTAGAAAGGCTTTCAACTCTTTGAATGTAGCTTGGCACTCTTCTATCCATTCGAAGGTTTGGGATTTTCTCAACTTCTTGAAGAAAGGAAGATATTTCTCTGCTGACTTGGACATGAATCTGTTTAGTGCGGCTATTCGCTTTGTCAATCTCTACACTTCTTTGACATTCCTTGGGGCTGACATATCCAATATAGCTTTCACCTTGTCTGAATTAGGCTCTATTCCTTTCTCACTCACCATACAGCCACGAAACTTGCCTCTTTGGATAAAGAATGTGCACTTCTCAGGATTGAGCTTCATCCCATACTCATTCATCACCCTCAGTACTTCAGCCAAATTATGGAGGTGGTCCTCGAAGCTCTTGCTCTTCACTATCATATTGTCTATATACGCCTCAAGCTTCTTGCCCAATTGCTCTTTGAACATCTTATTCACAAGGCGTTGATATGTAGCTCCAGCATTTTTCAGGCCTAAGGGCATTGATACATAACAGTAGATACCCTTCTCCGTTATAAATGAGGTCTTCTCCTCATCTTCTGGGTGCATTTTGATCTAATGGTACCTCTGCTTCGCATTAAGGGAAGATAAATACCCATACCCAGTTATCGAGACTATCAATTTTAGAGGAAAGAAATCCTTAGGACATGCCTTGTTCAGGTCTATAAAGTCCACACATTCTGTTGGTTCCATTCGCCTTTTTGACCAGCACTACATTTTCTTACCAATCTGGATATTGAACTTCCCTTATAAACCCTACCTTCATTAGTTTATCCACCTCATGCTCAATCTCTATTTTTCATTCTAGGCCAAAGCACCTATTCTTCTATTTGACTAGTCTGTAGGTGAGATCTATATTGAGCTAGTGAGTCATCACCTCAGGGCTTACTCCCCCCATCTCTGCCGAAGATAAGTCAAAAAGAGATATTCTCCTTCAAGAACTGATGGGCTTGTATTTTTTGATCTTCTTCCAACGAGGAATTTATCAATAGAAACTTCTCTAGCTCTTCTTCTCTCACCATAAATCTTTTCAGCTTTTCAACTGGATCGGTTCGCTGTTTTAGGATGTAGGTAGCTGCTTTGACCACCGCTACCTCTTCGACTTGTACTACAGCCAAACCCCTCTTCACTTTCTTTCTCTCCTTCTTGGATTCGCTTCGCTCCTGTGTCCCATACACACTGAACTCACCTCCTTCTAGCTTGGGAACCGTCATCCTCAGATGACTTATGTTGGTAGAGGCATTGAGCTCATATAACAATGGTCTACCAAGCAGGGCATTGTAGGCTAATTGCACCTTAATTACCACGAATGTGGCCATTACCATCACACTGTCAAGAGCAGTTTCAATGGTGAATGGAAACTTCGCCACTCCTGCATATGGGACTTATATTCAGTCAGTGCGGACTGGGTTCCCTACTTTTTCTAAGTCACTTTCCTTGAATCCCATTTTTGAATAAGCATCAGCCGTTAACAGGTTGACTGAGCTTCCCTCATCGACCAAGATTCTTTTTACAACATAGTTAGCAACAATAGCTTGAATGATCAGGGGATCTGCATACGGAGCGCGAAGGCTACTCCCATCTGGTCTTTCTGTTCTGACCTTTAATCCATTGCAATATACATATTCAGGCTCTTCCCTTCTTCTTGCTAAGGCCTATTGTTGTTTACTGTGACTTCATCTAGTCCTCCAGTAATGCAGTGAATGACTCCTGTTGAACCATCATTCATTGTTTGCTTTCCCTTGTCTCTACTAGGTCCTATCTTGTCTCCGCCATTTTTTCTTATAAGCTTTCCTAAGTAGCCTTGATTGATCAACCTTTATATCTCTTCCATTAACTATCTATAATCATTCGTATTATGTCCATGGGTGTTGTGGAAGAGGTAAAATTTGTTCCTATCTCTTTTTTCTGGTGGAGCAAGTATATGCCTAGGGCGAGCCCAGATGTTTTGGTCTTTGAACGTAGCAAACACCTATGCTGGACTTGTGTTTAAAAGTATAAACTTGCTCACATCAAAGTCGAGCGAAGCTCTGCTTCCTTGACCTCGGCCACCCTTCCACCTTCCAGAATGTCTTATTTCCCTTTTTCTTCATCTCTTTCTTCTGCTTCTCTTCCTCTTTGTTGACTATTTATGTCCTCCTCTACTTTAAGAACTAACTACAGGCAAATGCATTATCCTAACGAATATATTTCTGCGCAATACCCATTGCATCTTCCAAAGTGCGAAGAACATGTCTGCATAGTGCCTTAAAGTAATCAGTATAAGAAGTCTTATTCTGTAGGGCTTCGATTGCCTTTGCCTGATCAAGCTGAGTGACCTTCAATGCTTCTCTATTAAAGCAAGCCATATAGTCCCTCAAAGACTCAGTTTCTTTTTACGTCATTGATTCCAAATACTAGGTCCTTCTCTCTACTGGAATGCTCAAAGTGAAGCGATGTATGAAAGTTGTGGCCAACTGGCCAAAAGAGTTGATACTCCTTTATTCTAGTGAGTCAAACCATCTGGTTGTCATCCCCTCAAGTGAGCTTTCGAAAGCTCGGCATAGTACTTCATCACTAATTACTTGAAGTTCAATGACATATTTGTAATCCATGACGTGGACCCTAGGGTTTGCTTCGCCATTGTATTTTTTAACAAGGGTGGTTTGAACTTACTAGGCATGCGATAGTCACTAATGGATCTGACAAAAGGTGATTTCAAAGCTACTTTTATCTTTCCCTTTCTTGCTTTCATCCTCCTTCAACTCATCTAGGAACTTTTTCAATTTATCTCTCATCTCAACCTCTTCTCCTCGACTCGTTGCCTCTTGTCCTTTCAAGTCTCCTCGATGTGAAGAGGAACCAGACTTAGACTCGTCATCATCATCATCCCCACGTGCCCTTTTCTTGGATTGCCTTTCCAAATCATCCTTTTCCTTCGATCTATCTCTTTTCCTATCATTTCTCTTATTACTTCGCTCAACATCATCTCTATGATAATGGTGTGAGCATCAATCCTCTTTGCTATGTCCTCTGCCTTCTGTATGAGAACCTCTAACGTGTTCATGCACATGTTCCTTCCTTAGTGGAGGAACCTCTATATCATCCTCCTCATCTATAAGAGGGTTTTCTCTTCCCACTCGTATGATTTATGATCTCACCCTTTCTCCTCCTTCTCCTCTAACCACCATTTGGTCTTCCACTGGCCTGGGATCTCTCATAGTCTGATTTTCAAGAGTCAGTTGTCCTATTGTTTCCTTTTTGGTTGTTTCAGGGACAACGTCTGCGATCTAACTTGGGGGTGTTTGTTGCTGTTACTGAGCAACCTGGATGGCAGAGGCTAGAGTGTTTATAAATTCTAGTGCAAGGGTGAGATTAGAGTTTGAGGCAGTATGAGGAGCATCACTAGGACTTGTAGAGGTTTGTTGAGTGATCAATGTACTCATGAATTGTAGGGAGGTGTTTAGGTCTATGGCTGGAGGGGTTTGAGTGTTTGTAGGTGGGGGAGGTGATTGTTAAGAGCGTGTAGGGCTTAGGGAGTTGCTTCTACAGGAACAAGTTATCTTTTTTTATAAGGGGTATTTTTTGGATTACTTAAGAAGCAAGGAATTGTGTTTTGGCCAAGAAATGAAAGCAAGTGTTGCTATCCTCAAATAGAAAAAGAGAATATTTAGTTTTGAAAAAATATCAGCCAACGTTTCCCACAAACGGCGCCATTTTGATCAAATAATATAATTAGGGCTGGATCTCCTGTATTAGGTCTTGCTGTAGTGAGCCTGCAAAAAGAGAAACACAATCAAGAAGGCCAGGCCTTTTGCCTGGCGAAGAACCTCCGACGATCAAGTCAGTATAGGTTTAGCTGATTGGCTGCCGGAGAAGGAGATTTCTCTTCTCAAACAAGATAGCTAAAAAGCTTTTAGTGAAAGAAAAGAGATGAGAGAGATGTAGAGTTCAAGCAACCTGTCTCAAAGGTTGATCCTTCCCTTTTATATGCTTTTGTGTGTTAGGTACAGGTGGCAGTTGAGGAGAGAGAATGTTTCCTGATAGGTGTAGTTGGTGCATAGGTCCTGGAGGCTAGAGTCTTGACATGTTTCTTGTCAAGTAGCATGTGGCTTGTGGTATTAGGGAGCAAGGGCGTGCCGCCTGAACACCACTTTCCTCTGACATAAGCAGTCTGACGTTTGTACCTCATGACATCAGCTACAGTTGAGAGCTTGTTGAGCAAGCTTCATTATTGTGAGAAAGGGCAAAGCACTCTGGAGAAGGGCGAAGCAGTGGCTCCATAGGGCAGAGCAGTGGCTCTATCTCTCTTGAAAGTTGAGGATCTGATTCCTTGGACTTGCCCTTTATGGGCCTTCTCTTAGGCCTTGATCTCTTTGTAATGAAAGAGAAGCTTGGTCAAAGTGAGCCTTAGTTACCTTTGCACCCATTACCTCATTGGCTATTTTTGTCCCTCATCAGATGGTGAATGGTAAGTCTGATTTATAACAGTCTGGTAACAAATATCATCAAATTAAACAACAAATTTATACAATTTATACTTATATTCACAAATAATTCAAATTCACTTCTTTAATTAACTCATGGATTTTCACCTATCTCTGTCTTGCTTATGAGCTACTAAATCCACACAGAACATCACCAATGAGACTTTAGTTTAGGTCTCACTGAGACTGTGAGACTTAAAAGGATTCAAATTCTTTCACATTATGTTTAGCTTATTTTCACCTCAAATCACATTAATTGAGCAACAAAAAGTAAAATTCTTCTGTAATATATAATTATTAAGTTATGAAGCAATTGTGATAATGAAAATTAAAATAATAATCAATTCCTTCAATACCAAAAAAAAATTTATGTTGGATTCTTTATCTGCTCCTTACAGTATAATAATCACAAATTAATTAATGAATTTTCAGCCTGAAACAAATGAAGCTATATAGAAGGAGAATAAAAATTGGTGGGTTAGTTGTTCTCTGCAGTGGACAATCAGAGTTTAGCCCACAATCATTGATTTCCTCCCTCACTTTGTATTATATGTATTTTGGGAGAGAGAACTAATTAAACCTGAAAGGATAATTTTATTAATTTATAATTTAAATAATGAACTGTTATTTTAACTTTAACAAAACTTGTTATGGTAATATCAACGTCCAAATTTTATAACAATAACAAAAGCTATTTGAAAGGAAAAAAAAAATGTTAAAAGGTGCTGAAAGAATATGCTGAAAAAAAGGTGCTTAAAAAATTTATAACTTAATCACAAATAAAGAAATGAAACTTTTATATATATATAACAACAAAATAAATGCAATTGAGGTGAATCGAGTTTGATTGAAAGGATATAGCATATGAGGTAAGTTATGAAATGTGTAAATACATAGTAACTTGTTATGATTCATTCTTGTTTAATTTTCATTGCGTCTTCCTTCCTTAATTAAAACTGTTAATTATTTCTTGTTGATACACCCGGCCTCGGAGCCAATTATTATTGATAATTGTTTAATTGTTCATAAAGGCCATTTGGGCAGAGAATCATGATTTTTGCTAATGATGAGGCCATTGGGCCAACTGATCATTATTGATGTAATACTAATGAACCACAACCAAACCTGAGCCATGCTTGATAGAATGCCTATACTAATGAGAGATAATCTATTAGACCGTGTGTACCGGTGACTTAACTGATAGAGTCAAAATATCAGTATCCTACCTAGGAGCCATGCTTGATAGAATGCCTATACTAATGGGAGATAATTCATTAGACCGTGTGCACCGGTGACTCAACTGATAGAGACAAAATATCAGTATCCTACCTAGGGAGGACCCATTACTATAATACCCTAGGTTCTTGCTAGTCATACTAGATAGTTAAGGATGAATGAGGAAAGGCCTTGACGATAAGTGTCACGACCCATCTTCATAATCGAGACAGTCCTAGGGCATGGGTAACTGCAATGGCACCAAACACCTGTAGAACCCATGAACTTAAACATTCAAATAAAATTTTAGCAACATAACAGTTGAACATATAACATATCCATAATTCATAACTTGTCCAAGATCACAACCTGCATACAAATATACACTCCCAATATTCACCTTTATACCCTCACTTCAATTCAATCATATCACGAAATCTCCTATGTTCAACTTTACATTTATAACACATATTCATTCTTGGAAAGAAAGTAACATTTCATATGTATGAACATAATTCTTGAGCATATTAAACATATAAATTCATCTTACACATATAAATACAAGTTTAATACTTCAATTTCTAAGCCTAAATACCAGTGGAGCATCTAGATTAAACGTCTTCAAAATAATAAATTTACATTAACTTGAGGTTCATCGATGGAGAAAGAAAGACTGAGGAAAACTATCGGCATTTATCTTAAACCTAAAAAATTTTAGGGAAATAGGGTGAGTATAAAACTCAGTGAATAAAAAATATATATTATGAACGTAAAAAAAATTCAATAATGAAGTAGTATTTTTGGGACTTGGATACTAAATTGAAAGTATAAAACTTGCATGGTTTAACTAGGGAAGTAAGTGTAGAGCATAGTTGTTCACATATAAAAATATGCATCATGTTTATGGAAATGCAGACATGTAATAGCATCTTAAAACTTGTTTATCCTTACTAAGATGATAGAAATAATGCAATAATAAATATGGTATTGTTCACGTTGAGACAGAAATCAACTTGTAATATGAGAACTTGTAGCTTGATATCATAATAACTTGTAACTTGTATTCATGATAACGCAAAACTAATTAAGTACTTGCACCTTAGGGCATTTGGCCTCTCTAGTTGGAACTCTGATAAATTTGCCCCTGTCAAATAAGCCACTATGGTGGGACTATACCACTGTCCCCATATCTGATGGGCAGGACTATACCACTATCCCCATAACTCGTAAAATCATGAGCATGATAGAGCATGTATAATATGCATGTAATATGAACATGTAAACCTTCCATCAATAAAGGATTTTTATCGCATTTTTCACATATTCATCTTGTAATAAAGAAAAATAATTTACAACTTACAAATATAATCATGCATCATTATAGAGTTTGGTAAATTCATTGATATCATGAACATGTAAATTATGCGATTTGAAACTTGAACTTCATTCTTGTAAATTCATGCACATAAGAACTTGATAATTTAATCACCTTACGATTTCATGCTTTCAGTAACACGTCAACATGAATTCTCATAATAATTTATGAAACTTGATAAATTCGTGAAAGTCATGAACATCGAAATCATTTATTCATGAAACTTGAAATATTAATCTTATAAAACTTTATCATGTACAAACTTGTAAATCTATAAGTTAGAAATATAACATATTGTTTTCATGGAAAAATAGTAATAAATAATGGAATGAGAAATCATTGTCAATAATATGCAACTTGAATATTTAAGATTACGAATGAGGGCATAATATATATTATATATTCACCTTAACACCTTTGCTCCTAATATAGCTAATACCGTTAATAAGCAAGTTCGTCGTCTCCAATATTCTCTTCTTTGACTTGTTTATCCTTGTGGTCTACAATAAATAATCACATTCAAATTCAACACATGAGAATCACTTCGTGTACATTATTAAACTTAATAATTTATTCTTGTTCAACTTTATATTTACAACCCTAAGCATGAATTCATAAACCTTCTTGTACTTAAAATTTAATAACTTTAATTCATTTTATTCAAATTACTTGATTATTTTTGCATTATAAACTATACATACATAATTATAACATATCTAAAATTTAGCTAAAAATAAGTTATATACAATTTAGAGTTAATTTCTGAAATCTGCTCTGCTTCTGTTGCAGGGGTAGACTGACCAGTCTCTACAAATCTACCTGTACTTTACAATGTACACATTTAATGGAAAATTTATTTTATATAAATAAACTAAACACATCAACAATCATTTCATATGTTTTGAACTTCTCCTAGTTGTGATCCTATGGCCTCCAATCAAGCAAGTCAATCTTTTGCTGTAGACTGAGTCTGCAGCTTGAGACAAGTTTGGTGCAAACTTAATATCTCCTAATTTAATTCAAATTTGATCAAGAAATTTTACAGAAATAAACTTTATACAATTATCTACAACTTTTATGTTTTGACCTACCTCAAATTCAAATTATATAGCCCTCAAACAGTAGGCTCAAGTTACAGGAATTTCACTTCCAAACTTAGAATTTTAGTTTTTCCAAGTTGACTAGTTAGGGTTTAATCTAAAGTTTTCAAATTATGCTCATTTCCATTGATTTTCAACTGAATCTTTCCATTCTAATGTTCATTTCTTTAATTCTCATGTTCAAATTTTTCATCTCAATTCATACTTCTTGAATTTCACAATTAAGCAAGTTATCCACTAGGTTACTTATTAGTTCAAATAAAATTATAATCCAAAAACCCTAATTCAATTTCTAATTTTCCTTTAATTTACTACTAAATCCATCCTATACACATCATTTCAAGTTCAATCATTCATATTAATTAGTAAAACAATAATTTTATACTTAAAATCATAACTTAGCCAAAATTATTACACCAAGAACTCCAAATTATGTTCAACATGATAACTAGGTTCTAGACCACAATTTTATCACTTACTATCTCATATAAATTTAATTTGGTGTGTTTTGGATTAAAAATAATTTTTCTTTCTCAATTCATTATGTTGACCGAAAATTAAGAAGAGAGAGGAAGAAGAATTTTCCAAAGATACAAACCTAGAAACTTAAGAAATATACTTAATGAAGGATTACCTTGAAAATTTTGATTTCCCTTTTTGATTCTTTGATTGCCAGAACTTTTGAGAGGTGAGGGAGGGAGAATTTTGTTGCTTTGTCAGAGAAGGAACACCTGAGAAAGAAAGGAAAGATGAGAAATGAAGTTAAGGAATTGACTTAGTTAATTTATATTCTTTCTAGTAAAAGATGTGGTGGAGAATTTGTTAGAATTTTCTAGAAATCAAATTAGTGGACTTAAATATTTCACGTTATAAAAAATGACTAAAAAAATGATCACATACTTTAGAGTATTGATATTCTAACACTTTGCAAATTTTTGGCCAATCATGAGTGTGGATCCCATTCCTCACTTAATTGTTTCTATTATTAATTTCTTATCTCTATTTTATAATCTTCATATTTTCTCATAATTCTATTATATTCTTTCACACTCTTATTTTCAAATAATAATTATTAATCAACTTGTCATCATTTATTCATCACAAAAACTATAATCTTCATATATAAACACTTAATTCAAATCAATAAATTCACATTATATCCAAAAAAATTTATAGTAAATGTCACTAGGGTACAACTTTACCTATACAGTCAGATATTTAGATTCAGTTTTCCCAATACTTATAATTTATGCCTTGACTAGGAAAATACCTAAGGTATTACAATAAGGGTGCTTGAGTGAGACATGCTAGACTATGTCAAGGAAGGTGATAAAAGTGGGAATAGAGGAGGAATAATCAGAGATACAAGAATAGATTATAAGATAAATCTGCATGGGAGATGATAAAAATAATGAGAGACATCACATGAAGAGGAAATTGTATGAGTTAATGTATAAGGAGTATTCATGTGTTTTTAAAAATTTCACCTATGAAGGGTGTAATGCGGTTTGGACAAAGAGGAAAGCTATCTCCATGGTTTGTTGGGCCTTTTCAAATCCTAGACAAGGTTGGCGAAGTTTATAATCGAATAGCTTTACTTCCGTCATTGGAACACGTGCATCCAGTGTTCCTTGTCTCATGCTAAGGAAATATGTACTAGATCCCTCGCATGTTTTGCAACCTTAAGTTATTGAACTGGATCAGAATCTTTCTTATGAGAGACTCCTGTTGAAATTTTAGACCGACAAGTAATGTCAAAATTTTAGACCGATAAGTAAAGAAACTTCGTCATAAAGAGATTCCAATGATCAAGGTATAATGGCGAAACCACAGTATAGAGGAATGTACATGGGAAAGCGAGGAATCTATAAAGCTAAAGTATCCTCAAATATTCGAGACATAACAAGTAAGTTTTCTAAATTCGAGGATGAATTTCTTAAAGGGTGATCGAGTGTAATAACCTAGGTAAAACTTAGAATTTAAAGGTCTAAATAAGTTCCTAAATTATTTAATTGTGATACATTTCACAAGTTTATTGTGTTACATTGGGAATTAATTATGAATCACTAGAGGAATTGAGTAAATAAAATTGATATTGGTATGATTAGAGAATCACTATTGTAGGAAATTTTAATCAAGGAAGAGAATTAACACAAAAGGGAAAAATAAAAAAGTTCAATTGAATAATCAACAATTGAATGTAGTAATTTAATAAGTATTGAATATTATAATGTTGGGCTAATAACCCAAGTAAGGGCTGGCCACCATATGTAATAGAAAAGGAAAATTTTTGTAATTAAGTTAAATAAGTAAAAGTGGAAGATAAAAATGGAGGTGGGTCCCACATGCCTTAAAAATTAAATTTTAATGTAATTAAGTAATTTCTTAAATGGGAATAATAATTTACTATCATAAATGGTTGATAATTATCTATATATATTATTATTACAAAAATAGTAATATAGTTCTTAAATATTAGCCATTGGATCAAAGTAAACTCATCATCACCATTCATTCTTGGTGACTTGGATATAAATCTAGACATTTCCAATTTTCTATCTCATTTTCATCATCTAACTTAAAAATAGAAGACACCCATCTCTCCTTCCTTGGTTCATTCGGCCATCCCAAAGTCTCTATTAAGAATTTAAGTTCTTTTAAGGTAATTTTTAAAACTAAGCTTGAATTTTAGTTCAGGTAGACTTATGAGTGTGTTGATTGCTTAAATTTGAAAATTTTCTTCTCCCTTTCTTGATGTATGTAATACCCTAACTTTATAAACAAATTGATTTATATGAGTATGGAGTAAATTGATGCTTTATGATTAAAAATGTAAATTTAATGTGATTGCATGAAAAATGAATTATTGAATTTATGATTAGATTCAACAAGTGTATGAATGAGTATATTTGATTAATATGTGATAAATAATCAAAATATGATTAGCCATTGCCATAAAGCATGAATAGTAGAAAGTTAATGGACTATTTTGGTAATTTATTGTGCCAGAAATGGAATTGTAAGAAAAGTGGTAAATTATGTTTCTCAAGGTTCATTGAACCTAGCCAAGATGTGTCATCTTCTTTGTAATTGATCTTGAATTTGAGGACTTAAGGAGAACTTTGTCAATTGGATGACAACAAAACAAATTTTGTTCATCATCTTTCTCATTTTTTCTTCTAAAGCAAGAACACATTTTCCTCTCAATTACTCTCTTAAAGTTTCTTCTTCTTTCTTCTTGTTTTCTTCTTGGTGAAGAGAAATCATCATCAAAAGGAAGAGTTAAAGGTAATCATCTCAAATCTAACTTCCCTTTTCATTTATATAATGTTTTCTTGTTGATGATTATGAATTTCTTCTTCTTTTCATTGAT
>CATKHJ010003556.1:0-14437 GCA_949750685.1 Vernicia montana | reverse complement strand
TATATATATATATACACACACAATTAAATTAAACATTACAATCTCATGTCAACCTGAAATAAACTCGAAAGTTAATCTTCGATTTTTAATTATCTTAGTTTTAATTTTACCACTAGATTAAAATTTCATTAGCCATGTACCATATATTAAACATTAAGTAATTCAATTAAATAACTAATTACATGTCACATAATCTAATTGTGTAATTTGAGTGGTTTATTAATTTTGAATTAAAATCTATTTAATTTAGTAATTTATGATAATTAATTATTAAATTAATGAATTAGATAGTTGAATTAATAAGAAGTTTAATAATAATAGTTAAATTTTTACAAATTATATTATGCTAAATATCAATTGTATATTTGATTATTAATTCATTTACACACACATAAAAGTATATATTGTAAATCTTTTTAAATCACATATAATAGTTTCATTATTATTATTTTTTTTTTGTAAATTTAACTCTGATTATGACTCGAACTTAAGGCCTTTAAGCTCTAAAAATGACTCCAATACCATTAAAACTAAAGGTTCATTGGTCGTATAATTTAAGTAAAAAATTTAGTTTGAATTAAATGTATAATTATTATTTTCAAGTTTGACTAATTATATATAAGAAATATTTATTTTAAAATTTTGGCTCTATTCATTTAAATTATTATATGTATTAAATGAAAAAATTTAGTTTGAATTAAATGAAAAAATTATCTTGTTGGATAGGTCATTCAAAAAATAAATAAACCTTCTTTTCTTTTCTTTTTTTTTTTTAAAGAAATTCAAATATGCCAACCTAGCTAAGACAAGAAATGTTACACTTTGGTGGGCCTAAATGTCCACATAGTTTATATGGTAGATCTTTTTGGTCATGTTTGTTGCATAACCAAACATCACTTCTCTTTTCTTTTTTTTTCTTTTTTTTTTTCTCTCGATCTTTAATAAGACTCACTTATCAGTTACAATGTTTCTACAACTAATAATTCTTCTGTTGCCTCTCTCTCATATTGCTTTCTCACAATCAATCATTAAATACCTTCCTGGGTTTCCTGGCAATCTTCCCTTCAAATTAGAAACTGGGTTAGTTATATAAATATACATATATATATTTTTATTAATTTTAGTCTGACTGAATTTCAAACTTACAATTTCTTGCTGAATTGATTATATTATGGGTTTTTCATCTTGAAATTAAGATATATAGGTGTTGGGGAGTCGGATGAGGTTCAATTGTTTTACTCCTTTGTGGAGTCTCAGAGGAATCCACAAGAAGATCCTCTTCTTCTTTGGCTCACTGGAGGCCCTGGTTGTTCTGGTTTTAGTGCTTTTCTATACGAAATAGGTTCATTTCTTATCTTTCGTAATTTTATAAGATATATTAATTAAAGCATGTGGTTACCCAATTTCGTTAATTAATTAGTGAGTTTACTTTTACTCTTTGTTGATGAAAACTTTAATTTTAGGATTAATGTTTCTTGTTGGTTGAAAATTTTATATATAATTTTCATGTGGATGAGATAAATTTAGTACTATGACTATCACCTTAAAAATTCATTCATTCTTTACAGGCCAATCTATTTACATATAGACATATTCCCAACCAACTCCACTAGTTAGAGCCAGTTTAGCATTGTTTTTTCCACATGTATTTAGTTTCTTATTTTTATTATTTTTATCTTTTTTTAGTTGTTTTTTAATATTTGACTTTTACAAAAAGTAAGGTAAATCATGTTTTCTCCAAAAATAAATACAAAAATACAAAAACAGTAAAAATAAAAAAAAATAAATTTTCAAAAGCAGAGAGCTCTACATCGATATCAAACTGACTCTTAATACTCCATATTTTAATTTCATTTCGCACTGCAACATCATTGATCTTTTAGAATATAAATTCTGATAATATATAATTTATAGGTTTGCATAAATATACACCTATAAAATGAATAATTAAGTGCTGAAGTTTAAATTATATAAAACCAATTAGCTTATACTAAATCCAACGTCCATCCACTTATAAATTTTTATTAAAATTTATATTTATTCAATATAAAATTCATTAATTCCCCAATAAATATATTGTTGTTTAAACAATAGAAATTAAAAACTTAATTTCTTTTGATTATTTATGACGCAGCGAGGAAGCGAAGGTAACAAGGCTAGAACACGTCTACGCCTTCAACAACCTTGAGTCCACAAGGAAAATAATTTCTGGAGTCCACCAGGAATAAAAGAGACTGAATTTTTATTGATAATGAGAGATTTTTTTTCAACTATTACATAATATGCCTATTTATAAGGCAAGAAACCCTAAATAAGAAATAATAAAATTACTAAATAGGACACCTAAATATTCTAGAATTACTTAAAAAAATAAGAAAACAAATCTAAAATTAATAAAAAAATTACAATTATTATAATTATTAAAATAATTATAAAAATATATTAGAATCACCGCATCAATATAAGTTTCAAAATAGTGGAGAGAAAACTAAATACAAGTCATAGGTAATAACAGAAAATCTGGGAAGTAGTGGAAAGAAACTGAATTTGATTAAAAATGAGAGAAAATCAAAAGAAAAAATTTTGAATTCTTGCATTAATAAGAGAAAATGTATATTTGTTAAAGATAAAGTAAATGAGGTACTATATAAATGTGAGACTCAAAGGTACCGTATAAATAAAAATAAATACAAAAAAAAAAGTATGGAATGTAATTTTCACTAATATTTATCCTTCATACACCCAACCCAACTAATTATTAGTTGTAATTTAAAAGTATTGGCTACACTTTGTATCAGTGTCTATATATTTGGCCCCCTCTAATTGTTGTTTAAAAAAAAAAAACTCAACTCTTTTTATAATGCATTCTTTACAAAAAAAAAAAACCCTCCTTAAATAAGAAATTTCAAAAAAAAAAAATCTATTTTTTATTTAGAAGTTACTCCATATAAAGACATACTCTATACAAATATTCTTTACATTCCCTTTCTTAAAAGTCAACCTATATTATGTTAAAGTTTTTTTTCTTCCTTACTTTTCTCTGCCTTCTTCACTTTGTGTGGGTAAAAGAGTTTTTGTCTTTGACTCTTAAAGAATTATTCATTCAATCTTGTGAAAAATGCTAGGTATAAGTAGGTTTTATATTTCCCCTTTCATTTTTTCTTTATCATTTGTTATTTGTAATTTTCATATTTTTTTGACTTGGATTTATTTTTTTTATTTTCTTTTTTATGATATAAGATATTTGTACATATATCAAATAATTATTCTTTGATTCGGTGGGGAATTAGAAATACCATATATCATTTTTTTTTGTGAAGTTTATATGTCTCTATTTTACTTCAGCATGTGTTATTTGCTGCCTACTATGTATTATCTCTTTTACTGTTTTGGTTGAGTATTTTTTAATCTTTTAATAAATAATTCCTTATATTATCAAAAAATAAAAAAAGTTAGTGTTGAGACATTCTTTTGATTATTAAATTAACTAAAAGAGAGAAGATGAGAGTTTTGCGGGAATAGAATTCTTTCATCCTGCGTCACTTTCTTGCTAACTCCACCGGTCAAGCCATGGTGCCTGATCAACTGGCGCAGCAGCTCTCTACTATGGCAAAACAGCACCTGGATAATTATGTGAGTCATGTTGTTCTCTTTGTATAGAAATCGAAACCTACATATCCTGCACCTAAGGTACGCTTATTTGCCGAAACACTCAAGGTCAGTAATCCTTCTCCATCGCCTGCTTTCATACAGCCTATTAATAAAGGATGCATCATATCAATAAAGATTTAACAAGAGGTTTATAGTCAGCGATTGGATTTATGTAAGAATTCTTTGATTGCTCGATTGGTCTTAGCTAAGGGTTAGAAGCTATGGAAAGTGACCAATACAAGTCTTCTTAAAAAGTTCAGGTTGTATTTTTGAAAGTTTAGATTTAAGAAGACTAATGGCCTCTTCACTGATATGATATCCAATTTTAGCTGAAAAATAGTCTTCAGACATAATCTTGAAATCCCTTTCCTACTTAAAGAATTTTAAAAAAAAACAATCAAAGAAAACTAAATATCAGAAACCACAACACTAACAAACATAGACCAAAAAGCAAAAAGAGAAACAAATAAAAAAAAACTAATATATTACAAAATAACCTAAAAATATACATTATTAACATAATAACAAAGAAAAATAACAAATACCATATAATAACAAAACATATATAAAAAATATACTAAATCAAAGAGAAATAATTGATAAACATTCAAACAAATCAAATACAAAATAATCAATTTACAATTAAAGGCAAAACAAAATCTACAAACAAATAAATTCTTATATAGATAATTCATCAAACAGTTTACATGCATTTAAAAGAATTAAAAGCAAAAAATAAAAAGATAATAACATTCAATAAATAGAAACAAATACAATAAAATAATTACAAAACACATTATCAAATACCTCAATAATACCAAAATAACAAAAGATATACCAAAAAAATGGATAAAAAAAATTAAAAAAAAAAACCTTAATAGCAACTTTTGATTCTTGTTTAACTGTCCCTTATCATTATTTAAAAACCATTTTTTTTCTATTGTTCGGGTAGCGATCAAACTGTCCTTTATCATTATTTATAATTAAACCTAAATTTGAAAGTAATAGATATCTGACCCAATTTATCTCTAATCCCTAATTAAATTAAATTTAAAGAGTTAATATATCTATATATGATGATATAACGCTAACTCCCTCCCTGCAAACACTAAATATATGTCGTTCTCTTTCTCTTATGGTTAGCCCCTCTCTCTCTCTATTTGTTCATCTATTGCCTGATTTTAGTCCAAGCAAAAATCATTGATCAGGGTTAATGTTGCATATATAGGTTTGTGATAGGACAATTTATCTAGATTTCTTTCATTAATGATCGATTGATTATATTCAATATAGTTAGGGTTTTTTTAGGTGTTTTTGAGGTATATTTCTCTTGTGTGGAGGAAGAAAAGAATCTCAATTTTTTTTTTGGGTATTTTTATTTTTTATAAGTTAGTTGCTATGATCTTGAAAAGGTTTGGTCATCTACTAGTCATCATTTTTCTCATTTTTTAGTCAAATTTAGCCTCTGCTTTCAGGTGCCATCCATGTTTAAAAGATATGCATAAACTAATTTCATGTTCAATAATTTATTAAATAGTAATCTTCCTTCCTTTAGCACTTTTATCTGGGTTCACATTATCTTTAGTAGAAGGAGAAGCAGCATCTCTCTTATTTGATGATTTTTCCTCCATACTCTTTTTAGCACGACGCTTTTTACCCTTTTTTTTTCGAATCAACAAACTTATTCTTTGGCTTTATTAGTAGATTTGACAAATGGAGATGAAGAACTAGAGCGAATACTGACCATAACTTCCACAAATATAAGTTTCAAAATAGTGGAGAGAAAACTAAATACAAGGCATGGGTAATAACAGAAAATCTGGGAAGTAATGGAAAGAAACTAAATTTGATTCAAAATGAGAGAAAATCAAAAGAAAAAATTTTGAATTCTTGCATTAATAAGAGAAAATGTATATTTGTTAAAGATAAAGTAAATGAGGTACTATATAAATGTAAGAAACTCAAAGGTACCGTATAAATATAATTAAATACAAAAAAAGTATGGAATGTAATTTCCACTAATATTTATCCTTCATACACCCAACCTAACTAATTATTAGTTGTAATTTTAAAGTATTGCCTACACTTTGTATTAGTGTCTATATATTTGGCCCCATCTAATTGTTAAAAAAAAAAAAACTCCTCAACTCTTTTTATAATGCATTCTTTAGCCAAAAAAAAAAAAAAAAACCTCCATAAATAAGAAATTTCAAAAAAAAATCTTTTTTTTTTTTTATTTAGAAGTTACTCTATATAGAGACATACTCTAGACAAATATTCTTTACATTCCCTCTCTTAAAAGTCAGCCCATATTATGTTAAAGTTTTCTTCTTTTTTACTTTTCTCTGCCGTCTTCACTTTGTGTAGGTAAAAGAGTTTTTGTCTTTGACTCTTAAAGAATTATTCATTCCAATGTTGTGAAAAAAGCTAGGTATAAGTAGGTTTTATATTTCCCCTTTCATTTTTTCTTTATCATTAGTTATTTGTAATTTTCATATTTTTTTGACTTGGATTTATTTTTTTTATTTTCTTTTTTATGATATATGATATTTGTACATATATAAAATAATTCTTCTTTGATTCTGTGGGGAATTAGAAATACCATGTATCATTTTTTTTTTTGTGAAGTTTTTATGTCTATATTTTATTTCAGCATGTGTTATTGGCTGCCTACTGTGTATTATCTCCTTTGCTGTTTTGGTTGAGTATTTTTCAACCTTTTAATATATAATTCCTCATATTATCAAAAAACAAAAAAAAAAAATTTAGAGTTGAGACATTCTTCTGATTATTAAATTAACTAAAAGAGAGAAGATGAGAGTTTTGCTGGAATATAATTTTTTCATCCTACATCACCTTCTTGCTAACTCCACCGGTCAGACCATTGTGCCTGATCAATTGGCGCCGCAGCTCTCTTCTATGGCAAAATAACACCTGGATAATTACATGAGTAATGTTGTCCTCTTTGTATAGAAATCGAAACCTACATATCCTGCACCTATGGTGCGCTTATTTGTTGAAACACTCAAGGTTAGTAATCCTTCTCCATCGCCTACTTTCATACAGCCTGTTAATAAAGGATGCATCATATCAATAAAGATTTAACAAAAGGTTTATAGCCAGTGACTAGATTTATGTAAGAATTCTTTGATTGCTCGATTGGTCTTAGCTAAGGGTGAGAAGCTATGGAAAGTGACCAATACAAGTCTTCCTAAAAAGTTCAGGTTGTATTTTTGAAAGTTTAGATTTAAGAAGACTAATGACCTCTTCACCGATATGATATCCAATTTTAACTGAAAAATAGTCTTCAGGCTTAATCTTGAAATCTTTTTCCTACTTAAAGAATAAAAAAAAAACAAAAAAAAAACAATCAAAGAAAACTAAATATCAGAAACCACAACACTAACAAACATAGACCAAAAAGCAAAAAGAAAAACAAATAAAAAAAAACTAATATATTACAAAATAACCTAAAAATATACAATTATAATATAACAACAAAGAAAAATGTCAAATACCATATAATAACAAAACATATATAAAAAATATACTAAATCAAATATAAATAATTGACAAACATCCAAACAAATCAAATACAAAATAATCAATTTACAATTAAAGGCAAAACAAAATCTACAAACAAATAAATTCTTATATAGACAATTCATCAAACAGTTTATATGCATTTAAAATAATTAAAAGCAAAAAAATAAAAAGTGAATAACATTTAATAAATAGAAACAAATACAATAAAATAATTACAAAACACATTATCAAATACCTCAATAATACCAAAATAACAAAACATATACCAAAAGAATGGATAAAAAAATAAATAAATAAACCTTAATAACAACTTTTGATTCATGTTTAACTGTCCTTTATCATTATTTAAAAATTATTTTTTTTTCTATTGTTCGGGTAGCGGTCAAACTATCCTTTATCATTATTTATAATTAAACCTAAATTTGAAACTAATGGATATCTTACCTAATTTATCTCTAATCCCTAATTAAATTAAATTTGAAGAGTTAATATATCTATATATGATGATATAACCCTGACTCCCTCCCTCCAAACATTAAATATATTTTGTTCTCCTTCTCTTCTGGTTAACCTCTCTCTCTCTCTCTATTTTGTCATCTTTTGCCTGATTTTAGTCCAAGCCGAAATCATTGATACGGTTAATGTTGCATATATAGTTTGTGATAGAATAATTTATCTAGATTTCTTTCATTAATGATCGATTGATTATATTCGATATAGTTAGAGTTTTTTTTGGTGTGTTTGAGGTATATTTCTCTTGTATGGAAGAAGAAGAAGAAAAATCTCAATTTTTTTTGGGTATTTTTATTTTTTATAAGTTAGTTGCTATGATCTTGAAAAGGTTTGGTCATCCACTAGTCAGCATTTTCTCACTTTTTAGTAAAATTTAGCTTCTGCTTTCAGGTGCCATCCATGTTCAAAAGATATGCATAAACTAATATCATGTTCAATAATTTCTTAAATGGTAATCTTCATTCCTTTAGCACTTTTATCTGGGTTCATATTATCTTTAGTAGAAGGAGAAGGAGCATCTCTCGTCTTTGATGATTTCCCTGATTCAGTATTGAAGATGTTTTCAGAAGTTCGGATCGATGATCTGTTTTGCTCCAAAAGCTCTGATTAGCAACCTACTTAGTATGAAATGCATTCTATTTATGCAAAGATTGGTTACCTTGAACCTGTGAAGGGTCAACTGATATGAAAATGTTGATCTTTATAGAGGAGGGTGCCCCCATTTGGAAAGATATTGGCTTGGTTGTTCAGCAAGAGGTTGATGCTTAGAAGGCTTAGTCAATTGTGGCCTAGAAAGTTATCTTGAAAGGCTAGGTCAGGTTTTGCCTTTGGTGGAAATCATGCTTGAAAAGCTCACTTAGGTGTGGCCTTTTCAAAGGTGGAGATTCTGGGTTGTCTGTATGTGACTTATCTATTAAGAGTCTGTTTCTGGACATGGCTTTTCGAGGTGTTTAGTCCAACTGACTTGCCATTTGATTTTGCTTGTCCAAAGGAGTTGGACTTTAGGGATGATATGATTTACCAAGGAAGCTTAGGCTTGGATGGTATGTTTTACTAAGGAATCATGGTCTTTGACTGGTTCAGATGGTATGATTTGCCAAGGAAGCTTGGGCTTGGATGGATGATATAATTTGCCAAGGAGGCTTGGGCTTGGAAGGACTGTCTGTTTTGCCAAGGAGGTTTGGGTTTGGAAGGACTGTCTGTTTTTCCACTTGATTTTGCTTGTCCAAAAGAGTTGGACTTTAGGGATGATGTGATTTGCTAAGGAAGCTTAGGCTTTGACTGGTTCAGGCCTTTTTTAATCAGCTTGAGGATGATTGGCCTGGGAGTCATGGCTCGACTTTGGCTTTGCCAAGGAAATTGGGCTTCAAGGATCATGAGTCCTAAGAGACTTGGGATTTTGGTGGGTTTGACCCTTGCAAGATGAGATTTGACCAAAGAGATTTGAATTTTTGGTGGGCTTGGCCCTTGGAAGATGAGATTTTACCAAGGAGACTTGGGTTTTTGGTGGGCTTGGCCCTTGGAAGATGAGGTTTTCCTAAGAAGACTTGGGTTTCTGGTGGGCTTGGCTCTTAGAAGATGAGATTTTACCAAAGAGAATTAGGTTTGAAAAGATGGTAGGTTATACCTTTTGAAAAGTGTTGGGGAGGTTGTATTATTTTGCTTTTGTAGCATGATTTATAGAGAAGATACGCACGACTTATCTTATTGTCTGAGATTGAATAGACTCTTAGAGTGACAGGACTCTTGGAAAGACACTGGATTGATGATGACGACTCAGAAGACGCGCTCTTTGGATGGATGGTAAGAGCAATTTAGCTTTTTGTGACAAGCATTTTAAAGGATATGCCCTTAATGAATGATAAGGGCTACTTAGCTGCTTGAGATAAAAGACGTGACGGATGACTTAAAGGATATGCCCCTACTGAATGATAAGGGCTACATGACAGATGACATGAAGGATATATTTGTGATAGATTGACAAAAGATGATTCGGAAGGCATGTCGGGCCTACGAATCTATTATAACTATCAAAAAATTCCTAGAATTTTGGGTGGGATGGGCATTGTAATTCTTTCCACTTCTCGAGGTATAATGACAAACACAGACGCTCGACTAGAAAGAATCGGTGGAGAAATCTTGTGTTATATATGGTAATCTTTCTGATATCTAAATTGTATCTAGACTTCCTTTTTGTGAAAAAAGAGAAAGAACAGATTTCTAATATCATTACCATTCCTCTTACATTAGTTAATACTTCAAGGGGATTTTAGATGGAATGAAAGAACAAAATGGATTCAAGAAAGTTTAATTGCTGAATCCCTTTTTTTTTTCAACTTTATTTCAAAATTTAAAGAAACTTCTTTTCTTCAAACTTTAAAAAAGTATGTATATTCAAGGATGGCAAATATGAAAATAAGAGCTTCCATTCGTAAAATTTCTAAAAAATGTCGGTTTATACATAGACGGGGATGAATTATAGTAATTTGCTTCAACCCGAGGCCCTTCATGAGGGATCAGCCAAAAGATGATGACTTAAGATGATATGCCCTTAATGTGGGATAAGGGCATAAGGAATAGAATAATTGGATCAGGATAATTTTTCTCTTCTTTTTAGCTCTAACTTTTACCCAAGCCGTCCTTTCGGGTTTTCAACTCGACGAGCTTACTCTAATTTTTGCCTAAGTCGCCCTTTCGAGTTTTCAACTCAGTGAGTTTTTCAATGAATTTTGGCATTTAGAGATTATTCCACCATGATTTGGGTTACTGCTATCCTCCGTCTTGGGGCTCTAACCTTTGTCTTGACCATTTCATTGAATTTTTGGTCTAGAGAAACCTTGTGAGAACATCAAGTCCTTTTTTTAGATTGTTGCCTCTTGTTGAGGAGTTATGCTTGATTTGATTTAGGTTACTGTTGTCCTTCGTCTTGGGGCTCTGACCTTTGTCTTGACCATTTCATTGATTCTTAGTCCAGAAAGAAACCTTGTGAGGACATTGGGTCCTTTTTGAGATTGTTGTCTCTTGTTGAGGTATCTGTTTTTGATTACCCAAAAGTGCAATGGGTAACTTTATTGGATTGCCTTTAGGTTTGACTGCTACAACTGAATAGATCACCATTTGATGTTCTTTATTGATTATCCTTTGGTTGGGAGCTGGTGAAGTGGTTGCTAATGTGGGTACAAGAATCCTTCAAGTCTTGATTGTTTCCAAATCATGGTGGATTTCATGGTGAAATGCAAATGCTTGCTAAAATTCATTGATTTTTTTTTTATTTTTGATTTTTTACTTGTTTTTTTTTTTTATCAGATTAAACTGGAAAGATGAGAATAGAGAAGTGCATGAATAATATTGCAAAAGGAGAATATAGTACAAAGACTCGGACTTATAAATGACAAACTCAAACTCGAATTTGGATTTTGAACATGGACTCTGATTCGATTTGGTCTTGGACTCGAACTCTGAATATGGACTCAGACTCAATTCTGGATTTGGACTTGGACTCTGAATATGGACTTAGACTCGATTTTGGCTTTGGACTTGAACTCAATCTCAGACAGGTCAGATTAGCTGAACTTGAACTCCTCCACAACATGCTACTTGGGCAGAGGTGAGGTGGGGTCTGCTTTCCACTTTAGTGAAGATGCATGGAAACATGGCTTCAGATTTCAAAAGGAAGATGAGATTGAGGCATGTCGGTCTTAGCCTCAAAGGTCATAGGGTTCAGATTCTTCATCACTATTCAGATCAGTGGTGGAGAATTTAAGTTGAAATGATCCGCTTGGGATGTAATCTTCAACCTTGGATGCAGTTGTCATCAAAGCTTTGAAGGTGGGCAGATATTGGGTTAGCAGATGGGCTTGGTAAGCTGGGAGTAGGTTCTTGACAAGGATGTCCACCTGTTCTTGTTCGGTTGGTCTTTTTACCATTTAAGCAGCTTTAGACCTCCACCTTGTAAGGAACGTGGAAAAAGACTCATTTGGAAGATGTTTGGTGGTTTCCAAAGCATGCCTAGTGACATCCATTTCACTGTTGTAATGATATTGCTTGATAAAGACTTGACAGATATCATCCTAGGTCTTTTTCTAGCTCTTGTCTAGTGAAAGAAATCATCTCATGGCAGCACTGGTTAATGATTGTTGGAATAATTGAGTAAGGAGATCATTATTGAGTCCTAAAGGTTGCATTGCCCCCACATATATCATCATATGGGTCTTAGGGCAAGTAGTTCCATCAAATTTCTCAAGTTCAGGTATATTGAATTTGGGTGGAAGTTTAGAATCAGGGAACAGGGCTAAATTGTCCACATTAACTAGGTCATTATGGAGTTTTAAGGATTTGATGGCTTTCTCCATCGCTTTAAATTTCTCCATGAATGTTTTCAGGTCAGGGTGAGAGAAAGCTTCCTTTCTTTGAAAAGGATTTGCTAGAGATGAAGTAGCAGGTTGGGTAATGATGTTTGGAACCTCACTAGTGTGAGGGGTACTAGTAACAGCCTTTCACTTGTCTGTAAGTGTCACGACTCGACTTTTGAGCCGCGACGATCCTAGGGCATAGGTAGGCATAAGGCCACCGAAAACCTGTAGGAACCTTTCCATTCTATCCTCTATATCAATATCATGCGTATCACCAAATACATGTCTCCCAAGATCTAAACCTAACAATCATGCTAACCATATTCATCAATATCATGCTTGATTCATATCTCATGTGTTCATCAATAATCATATCTTAAGTCATGTTGCATATTACATCATTCATAAGACAATGCCTTAAAGGCCAAAAGAATATCATTCTTTACATGTACCATGAAGCATCTAATATTCAAATCAGCATCTATACAAAATGAATAATAAGAATGAGCTTTACATTGATCACCAAAGTTTCCGAGGACTAGAGAAGAAGAATGCCTTGGAAACTTAACTGATAAACTATAGCTCACCTGAAAAAAAAATGGAATCACTAATGAGATAAAGCAATGAGTAATAATTATACTACCATACTTGTGAGGCTTGGTGTTCCAAAGATGGCTCACAAGAAGGGTTCATGGTTCATGCAATAACAATAGTTCATGACTTATGCAATAACAATAGTTCATGGTTTATTCATCATGTACATGTCATGTTTGGTAGAAATAGCAATAACTTGAATAGAGGTTCATAAGTCTTAACGTTCCCCATGAGAATGAGTATATGCCATTTAGACGTTACCGAGAACTGAGACATAGAACATATTCAATCATGAACATGGAGGTAGAGGCTCTTCTTAATGGAGCATACCCTCATTTCTGCGCAAGATTGATCAGATCCCATGGCTAGGACACTATAGCCTTTCCTAGCTAGAGTTTGGATACTTTACTCCATCCAACGGAGTACATTGTGCACAATGCCTGATGTCTTACCCCACATCAGAGTTGTGGTTTTCTGCTTAGGTTCATGGTCATGGATATTTATACAAAAGGGATCATGAATCATAGATCATAGTCATGCATTGGTTCTTTAGAGGTTCATATCTTAGTCATACAATAAGCATGGTCTTGCTTTAATCATAGTTCATGAATACAATGAAGTTAATATCACAAAAGGATATTTACACATAATCAATAAACGTTTGGTAGTTCATGAAGGAATTAGGCAATTATGCCTCATGGTTCAAAACACAATCATAATAGTATAAGTATCACTCACCTTGACAATGCTATATCCAAAATAATCTTGAATTAATCCCTAAAGCAAGCAAATGTGATGATCACAACCTTCATCATCAACTCTTCTTGAATCTCTATGAGAATCTATAGAAAATCCAAATAGAAATATCAACAATTCAATTCTTTCCAATCATAACTCATCTAGGTCTTATACATCTATCAATCTAATATGTTAGCTATAGAAATAGAAGTGTGCTAAAATTGATCACACATAAATGGTACGCCCAAGGGTACGGGCGTACCTTTGCCCGTACCATTTAGAAAATTTTCCAGTAGCTAGGGTACGCCCATAGTTACGGGCGTACCCCTGCTCGTACCTTAAAGGGGACTTCCAGTAGCATTGGTACGCCCAGAGGTATGGGCGTACCTTAAGGCTTCCATCCAGAATGAAGGGTATGCCTAGCAATACGGGTGTACCCTTGCCCGTACCACGCCCTGGGTTAGATTTCTGGTGAAATCTTCAAAGGATTGGGGAGAGAAGGCCCATATCCTCACACCCAAGACTAAATCCATAAAATCAACTTCTATATCATGCAATGGACTCATATTTTAACTCTTTTCATCAAACAAAACATATAATCAACAAAAGATTCTACAAACCCATTATCATCAAAAATGAGAAAGTTTGAAATCTTCTTTTGAAAATACATTTTCATACACTCATCATCCCCTAATTTATGTTTACAAATCATCATTCAATGACATTTTTCTCAAGGAATTCCCTTTCTAGAAACCCATTTGGGTAAATCAAAAGAAAGAGAAAAAGAAGAAGAAGAAGAAGAAGAACTTCTCAAAACAATAAGTATAAATCACAAGATCTAGTTGAAGAAAGTGATTTAGATTATTACCTTTGAAGCTTTTCCTTTAATGGAGATGCACTCTTGCCAAAGGCACAAAGAAAGAAGAAGAAAATATGAAGAAGAAAGCTTTTTGTCTCTTGTTTTTGAGAGCTTTTGAAGATGAAAAGAAAATGTTAGCAAGTGTCTAGGTTCAATGAATCTAGACATAAGCAAATATATGTAT
>CATKHJ010003545.1:0-10151 GCA_949750685.1 Vernicia montana | reverse complement strand
TCAGGTTCTGATCTTGGGATGAGTGAGTTAGTTGTTATGATATTATGGGAATTACGAGATGAGAAGGGTTCTACGGGCTTTCGGTGGCCTTATGCCTACCCATGCCCTAGGACCGTCACAGTTGCGAAGTTGGGCTGTGACAACGGCTAGGAGCAAACCCTTAGCTTGGGTTTAATTTATTAATGGGCCCCTTAATAGGCCTAACCCATTTTTCTTTTATGATGCAAACACTTTGTTTCCTAATCCTATTCCATCTCAACTCCTAAAAATTTTTCAATTACTCCTATTTAGCAGGGCTTGGAACTCTATTTGTGTACTTTTATTTATTTATTTATTATTAATAAATTACTAATTACCAAATTAATAATTCTTTTCTTTAAATTAATAAACAAATAATTAATTATTAAATTTTACTTTTTTATTATAATTGAATTATTCGTTCTTTAATTATTCTTATTACGTTGTATGTCAAATTGATTTTAAATTTTACATTCAACTAATAAATGACCATATTAACTTATTTTAAGTGAATAATTAGCAGTGTTGTCAAATTCAGACCGGAAAATTGAGAACTAGTCGATAAATCGGTCCGATTTAGGTAGGATACTCGAAATTCTAAGAATCGGGAAATTACTTAGTGGACTGGCCGGGTATCCGATGACCTAGTCAGCTCTGATCGGGTTTCCTAAGCGGAATTTTTTTTTTTTTGCTAATTCTTTTTTGTGATTGAATTAAATAAAAAAAATTTTGGACTAAATTAAAAAAATAAATTTGTGATTGGATTAAATAAAAAAATTTGCAAAATCTGAATTTGAGTCTCAAAATAGCCACTTAATGAGTTAATTTTAGGGGTGTCAATTTGTATTAGTGCGTCGTATTGACCTATACCCTTGACACGATAAGGGTCAACATGAATACGACACGATTAGTTTATCGTGTAAAAAATCTAAACACGTACACGATCCACTTAATTAATGGACATGACATAAATAACACGTTTAAAATTTTAAATTAATTAATTT
Source organism: Vernicia montana (assembly GCA_949750685.1). NCBI lineage: Eukaryota > Viridiplantae > Streptophyta > Magnoliopsida > Malpighiales > Euphorbiaceae > Vernicia > Vernicia montana. The sequence continues at coordinate 9,129 of CATKHJ010003545.1, read as the reverse complement.
TTATTTTAATATTTAAAAAATTATCAAATTTAGTAAATTAATCCCTATTAATTTATATTATTACATAAAATATAATTATATATAAATTTATAAAAAAGATTAAAAGTAATATTTATATATACATATTCTAAAAGTCATAAAATATATTAGATTAAATGTGTTAATGGGTTAAACGCGTTGTTTTCGAGTTAACATGTCAATTCGCGACATGATGCGATTATTTTCGTGTCACAATCTGGTTAACACGAACACAATAACCCTAATCCAAACCCGCTAATTTCGTGTTAGATTCGTGTCATGTATGATATTATTACCCCTAGTTAATTTACCATAATTTCTTCTGAGTAATAGTCTCAAATTCATAATTCTTTTAAGTAATATTCATTAATTGCTCTAGTAACATTCGTTAATTTTAATTATATGTATATTATATTTTTTTAATATATATATAATATTATTTAAAATTTTAATTCGACTCTAACTCAATTTCTGATCCGTGACTTTTTGTATTCACCGATTATAAGATTAGGCCGTGTTTAAAAATATTGATAATTAGTAATAAATTAGTATGGGTGCCTCAATAAATTTTGCCAAGTGTGTTATCTGACACATGGCTTAAATGCTGATGTTTGAAGAGCTCTTTTTTTTTTTTTTCTTAAATTTTTTCTTATTTATTATTTCTTCTAATTCACTACTCAACATCCCCATACGTTTTTATATTACTACCACTCCTCCCAAAACCCTAAGATCATCTTACCCTAATTTTTGAAGTTTAAGATGGACATGGCCATCCTCCAGTTTGCATATATATAAGTTTTACACATCGCTTGCTTAGGCCTCTAATCATGTCTAACAAAGCAAACTAAAACATCTTGATTTAGCATGGTTAGAGTTTAGGTTATCTCGAATCAATTGGAATTTTTTTTCTTTTCATTATTTAGCCAGAGATCTTGATTTAGTATCATATATAATAACAACCATGAGTAACTTCTTTGCTTTTTTAATTTGAGACTTATGTTTTAATTTTTATCCCTATGGGTAAGATGTTGTTTAGTTTCATTTTCACTCAAATTAATTATTTATTTTCAGCTTCAGTTTGGGATAATACACTATAATCTGTCATTAATTAAATTTGAATATTTTTATGAATTTTAAACTGATTTATATCATAAAAGATTAATTATTATAACTTCAATCCTATGTATTATAAATTTGGCTATGAAGTTGCTGACTATTGTTGAGCACTCACTAGATTGCATACTACTGTTAATGTTGGGTATCTTACTTCTAATTTTAATCTTCCTGACTTCCTTTCTGTGAAAAATTATAAACTTTTTTCTCTCTAAATTCATATTCAAATACAAACAGTAATTTTTATACTATTAGTCAAGCTAAAAAGTTTTTTTTTTAAAGAAAAGGTAATTTTTTTTTTCTTCTTCCTATTATTGATGAAATAGAATAGAAAGGGATACATTTTTTTTATTGACTTTTGACTTCATTATTATTTATTCAATCTTGATATTTTTAAGTTTTTTTTTTGTCGATTTATTTATTTTATTTAATCTTGTACCCAATTAAATTTACATTTAGCAACTATTTGATTTATTGGCCTTTCAATCTCTTTAATATCAATCAAATTGAAGGTAAATTTTCTTTTCATGATTGGTTCACAAGATTTTACCTCAAGATTGTGTAAAATATATTTTAGTTAATAAGTTAATCTCCTGATTTCTTTATAGTTACTGTTTGCACCATAAATTTTCAGCCTATTATTATTAAAGCCCACATATTTTTGTTTGTCCATTTACAAAGTTCAACCCTGTAATTATTAATTTATGAAAGTGGACAGTTGAAAGTGGGAGCTGAGGAGTTGAACTTGAGCTGAAAGTTATGAAAGTGGGCAGTAATTATATGAACAGTTGATGAGCTAAGTTAAAGAAGTGGAGGTGGTGGAGAAAATCAAGGGAACAGGGGGAGAAAAAGTAGAACTGCTAGTTAGTGAGCTAATGGTGGTTACAACTATGCTTATAAAAGGAAAGGAAGCTGACAAAGAAGGGGACCAACAATCAATCACTCAAAAACTACCCAAAACTACAGCAAATTCAATTCAAGCATTTTCCTTTCAAGCAATTTCAATTCCACATCAATTCATTTTCAGCAATTTCCTTTGTTCAAACACTTTAATTTCCAAGCAATTGTCATTTAATTTCTTTTCAATCCACTGTCAATATTTTCCTTTCATGCCAATTGTCTCAATTTTAATTAATGCAAATACATTTCTTGGTTCATAATTTCCTGCTCATTTACTTTTTCATTTGCTTAGCTTACACATTTCATTTAATTTACTGGTACTTCACTAAAATCCAAGCAAATTGTGGTAAAGGCACTTGGGGATCCACAATCAATCTGATTATTAGAAGTCAAATAGGCGCATTCTCAACGGTTTGTGTACCTTACACACGTGGCACGCTCGCATTCAAAAAATTCACCAACATAATTTTGGTACGCCCAGTGGGACTCATTCGGCATGCCGCCAAAAACTAAAACTGGAAAAGAGACTGTGGGGTCTCAGGACGCCAATGTCGTTGCTGATGAAGCAGGGCAAGAAAGAATTGTTCCTCACATGGTGGAACAAATCGAGAAGAGCTTAGCGCCTCAGTAGTTTTAGCAACACAATAAGGCGCCAATTCCTCCAACAGGGTCTGCTGCTGTTGGAGCAGAAGGTGAGACTTTAATTCCTACTACATTTACTGATTTTAAATCTATGACCGAGGAATTTAGGATTCAATCTGCAAGAGTCCTAGAAGAAACACAGAAAGCTATGCTGGAGATCCAAAAGAAAGCTGTGGAAGATAATGCTAAGCTTCTACATCAGATTGGTGCAAACAATACCAGGGCTATTCATCATTTTGGTTTTGTGATTGCAAATATAGCAAAGAAGATGAATACAAGCTTAGATTATTTAAGTGTTGGAGGCCAAAATGTTACTTCTAGGCCTGCAAGATAAGGTATTGAAGAAGTTGGTGGACATTCCTCTACTAACTCTCAAGAAGGGAATGGCCAAGGAACCAATGTTTTACATTTGTTTGCTGATGAGAGGTATCTTCCTCCACATAGAAGAGATGAACCTAATGTGTTGCCTAGGGTGACACCACTGAATGGCCGCCCTAGTGACAGGCCAGTCACTCAACAAGTGTTTGCCAAAACAAATCCAATCAACCAACCTATGGTGTATGAAGCTAATGAAGGGGCACCATTCCAAGGAGGTTTGGGGGGCATGGCACAAGGTGTTAATAGAGGGAATCAGGCTTTTCCACCTAGGCAAGTCATTCCACCTCAAGTTGACAGAGATGCATTGAGAGAAGCTGTACAGGAACCTTATGGACCTGGTTTAAGACAAGTGGGCAGACCTGAGTTCCACAAGCCTTACCTAGATGTTGTTGATAGGGATAATCCATATCCAAGAGGGTACAGAATTCCAAACTTTGTATTATTTTTAGGAGGAAATGGTCAGTCAACTCTTGAACATATAGCTAGATTTACTATTCAATGTGGTGAATTAGCTAACTTTGAAAATTTTTCAAATTTCAAATTGAGATTATTTCCTAATTCTTTAACTGGTACGACATTTACCTGGTATGCCACCTTATCTAGAAATTCTGTACTGACTTGGCAAAAGATGGAAAGGCAATTCCATACTCAATTTTTTAGAGCTGAACCTAAGGTTTGTATTGCGGAGTTGTCTAAGGTGACTCAGAGAATTGGAGAATCCACAGATCAATACATTGGAAGGTTCAAAAAGATGAGGAACTGATGTAAGATCTATTTACCTGAGACTGAATATGTCAAGATGGCTCAAAGAGGACTGGATATTGAGCTTCGTAAAAAGTTTCAGGGCATGGAATTTTGTGATTTTTATGAACTTGCAGCAAAGGTGGCAGAGTATGAGGGGCTCCTCAGTAAGGAAAGCCACAAGAAAAGGTCAGCTATGGGGACCTATTACTAGGAGCTTAATGGGGAAATTACAGTAGCTGATTTAGCTATCAATGGTTCATGTGTGTGCCCATCTTTGGTGAAAAAAGTTTCAGATACTTGGAAAAAGACTCATCCAACTACTGAGGTGTAGCACTAGTTACCATCTAAGGAAGATTTAAAAGGACGTGATTATTATAAGTATCATAACTCCTTTAATCACTCCACTAATGCTTGTTAGTCCTTTAGAAATTTGCTACAAGATAGGATCGATAAAGGGATACTGAAGTTTCCTGAGAAGAAGGAAGCAATGCTAATTGATGAAGACCCATTCCCAGGAGTAGCACATATAAATGCTGCTACTTTTGATTTGAGGTCCCCTATTTCCCAAAGAGCTGCAAAACAAAGAAGGAGAAAAGCAATAATTCAACCAGGGAAGGTGTACCACAAGGTGTGAATTCCTAGAAAGGCATTGGCACAGAACAATGGGGGTAATGTTATGAAGAAAACGATTACAAGGCCACCAAAGTTCTAACTTGTCTCTTACAAACCTGTTCCTGCACCTATATTCCAAAAGAACCAGCCAAGATTTATCATGCCACCTATGGTGCTTCCAAGCAATCAATGGCATAGGGTTCAACACAGAAAGTTCCCTGAGCCATTGACAAGAACTCAGAAAAGAAGGTTACAGAGGCAAAGGGTGGCAAAAAGGTGGAAGAAAGAGGCAGAGAATTAGGCTAAAAGTCAACCACAAAAATCAAAATTTTGCATAAAGGCAACTAAGGATACAGGTAACTATGATGATGAAGATTTATTGTCTTTTACTGGTAGTTCTAATGATGTTTCTCAGGAAAACCTAAAGGCAGAATCTTTGGTGGAAGGAACTTTTGTGGTTGGTGGAATTTCTATTCCTTTTGGCTGTGCAATTACCTCCATTACTCTACCTACCAGTTTCAAATCAAAAAAGGTAGAAGAGGAGGATGTGATTGAATTGAAAAGAGGAGAAAAATCACAGAAGTAGCAGTATATGACTATTGAAGATGAAGATGTTTACAGTGGAATTACAATTCAAGCCACTAATCCAAGCAAGCCTAAAAGGGTGGTATTTGACAAATCATCTGTGGAAATGACTAAACATATTAGGCCACTGTATGTGAGAGCTCACATGAATAGGAGACCTGTGGCTAGGGTGCTTATGGACAATGGATCAGCGGTAAACATACTGCCACTCAGGATGTTACCAGCTTTGGGGAGAATAGAGGATGATTTAATTGCTACAGAGGTCTCTGTATCAGCATTCACAGGAGAGGTGACTAAGACACTTAGTGTTTTACCTATGAAAATTACCATTGGTAGTAAGACCTCTTTATCTGCATTCTTTGTTGTTAATTCTTATGCGAGTTATAATGTTTTGTTAGGGAGAGACTGGATACATGCCAATTGGTGTGTATCATCTTCTCTTCACCAGTTTTTGTTGTTCTGGAAGGATGATAATATGGAAGTTATGTGGGCGGATAGGCAACCTTTCCCAGCTTGTTCTGATTCAATGGAGGCTAGGTACTATGATATGGATTTTGGTCCAATCAAATTCATGGGCAGGAACAAGAAAGCAGATCTTAAGCATACCTATATGCCCAAGGAGGAAATAGTGCAACAAACTAAAGTTCTTCTCAATCCTACAACCATCGTGCCATATAGGCCGATGTCTCAACCAATCATTGAAGATATCCATAATATAACTTTCTTGTATGTTCCTAGAGAGGCAGATGAGTTAACCTAAATAGCCTCCGAAATTAATATGGAATCTTTTAATGTTGATACTGAAGTGACGAATGACTGGAGAAATGAGTTAAAGAATTATTTGGATTATCCTAATAGGAAAACTCCATACAAAGTGAAAGTGCAGGCTCAAAATTTTATACTTTTAGAAGGAGAATTGTATAGAAAGGGGTTTGGTGGTTTTTTGTTAAGATGCCTTGGATTTTCAGAGGCATTAGAGTTCATAAAGCAGGTTCATGAAAGTGTATGTGGGGATTATCAACCTGAAGTAAAAATGATGTGGTTTGTTGAGAGATATGGCTATTCTTGGCCAACTATCCTAAAAGATTGCATTAATTACTCTAAAAACTGCCAACAATGTTCCACTATGTGGGAAATAATTGACAATAAGTAATAAAGAAGATGCAACAGGCCGATACCACGACCACTAGATTAGGTCCCTAGAGCTCTAAAGTTTCCATGTATTTTTTGTGATCTAATACTGTATGAAAGGCCATTCACACGGCTATTTTTATTAGTTTTTACTGTTTTCATGTAAGTAGGCTATATAGCCACTTGAATTTCAAATAATAAAAGAGTAGGCCTTATGGCCACTTTCTAATCTATCTTTTTTTCCTAATTTCCAATTTATATGTTTTTCACTAACTCATAATTTAGCCATTGACAAACAGAGCAACAACAAAGTTATGAAAAATGAATGATATGGCTATAAGTGAGTCTGTGCAAATGTACTGTGATGCATGGCTGCATGATGCAATGAAATAGCTGTGGCGAAACTGTGAAAGTGGTAAGTGAAGTGGCTGCATGAGAATGGAGGCTCAGCCCCTGTATCAAAACAAAGAAAATCACAAAGTCAACAATTAAATGGAGGCTTAGCCTCTGTCAATTCTCAAATGCAAAATGCAATGCAAATGAAGGCTCAGCCTCCATCAAAATCAAGATACATCTTCCAAAGCCACAACCTGCGTATTTCACAATATATATATATATATATATATATATATATAGAGGCTCAGCCTTTGTATCATTCCACAACAATTCATCCATAACGCAAAGAAAGACCAAAAAATATGGAAACTCAGTTTCTATATTATTTAAAGCCATTTCACATCATCCACAAGTAACAGTTAAGAGTTCACAAATTCAGAAAAGTTACCCATGAGCTAGAATCCAAGCCAACTTGCAAAAGCAAAACATATTTCAATTGGAACATTAGGAAAACAGGCCAAAGAGGTGATTAAAGTAATCAAAGGAAAATTAGTTTTCTTGAACAATTACCTCAGATGCTTCAATGGATCTAGAAGAAAGTGCCTGTAGATGGGAAGCTCCAAATAAATACAATAAACCCTGAGAGCATCATAGAGAAAATGCAGAGAATCAGTACATGGTTTAAGGAGCAAAAAAAAAAAAAAATTTCCAATTCAAGTGGAGATACCTCAGCTAAGTCCTTATCATAAGGTGTGAAGGAGGCATAAGATGGAGCTAAAGGTGAAGGAGAAGATGGATCAACGAAAGTAGGATGCATATGAGGAAGGTGCATACATTGAGAAATCTGCAGAGAAAATAACAAGGTACAATGCATAATTTACATTTGGTACTAAATAAGCTTTAAAATTATTGAGATAAAACTTATTTGGAGCTAAATGCATGATACTAGTAGGTCACATAAGCCTAGAATTTTTTGACCACAGTATACTCACATATATGTACCTTGGCTTTCCAAGCCATTATCCACAAAAATTCTTGAGGATCCAAGTTCTAAAGATTAAGAAACTAGAAAATTATTTTTCTAGAGGCTTTTTAGCCTTAAAGAAAGTAAATCTAGTCATTCAATAATACATTTCTCTAGCCAAGTCTTTTTAAGCCTGTAAACCCAAAAATTCATTCAAGGCCGAAATAACTTTATAATTTCAGGCCAAACTACAAAATAATTCCATTCATATGGTATTCATAGGAAACCATAAAAAATCACTAGTTCATCAGACTTTTTCTTAAGAGAATCAAGAATGCACATAATGATGTTTATTGACATAAATTATTGAGCAAATGATATACAAACAATAAAATTTCAAGAAATATGTCAATATTATAGTGATTAAACTTATTGAAAGCATTGGAACAAAGTAAAAATAATTTTTGGTAAAAAATTTCAAATGCTAAAAATTTCAAAGTTTGGGTATCTTGGCCAAATTGGCTAAGAAATTGATTTTAACCACGTTACATCAAAGAAATACAGCAAGGCATAAAAAGAATGGTTTTTAACCATAAAGCACCGGGGGAATTGACAGAGTATCAAAAAAAATTTAGAGCCTTAAAAGTTATTGTGGAAGAGTTTAGCAGACAAAATGTTCAGCAAATTTTCCAAAATTTGCCTGAAATGCTAATACTTTGTTGCCTATTTGGCTAAGGAGGATTTCTTTGGAATTCAAATCCATTTTAAAACTAAAATTTTCAAATCTTTCACAGAATTTAGGTTCTTAATTTTTCCAAATTATTCTAATTCTTTCTTTTTTTTCAAAATTGGTGAGGTGGTTAATTCTTTGTTCCAACATTGTTACCCAAATCCAAAAAATTCTAATTCCTACATTGCTAACTAAATCCATATTCTCATTTAGGCTAAAGTTCAATATATTTGAGCCTAAATTTTATTCAAACTCATTCTTTACAAATTCTCCAAAGGCCATTTACATGGCCATATGATGTCATTTTGTTTAGGGTAGGGTACCAAATTCATCAAAGCCTAAAGAGTTTGTATCCATTACAAGTTTGAAGTGTCAAATTCTTTTCCCAAAGGCCAATACATGGCCACATCTTAATTTCACCATTTAAGTATGTTGTTCAAATTGTTCAAAGCCTAAATTTCGGTATCTAAGTACATCTCTCATTATGAGATTAAATTGGCAAAGGCCAAAACATGGCCATTTCTTTTTCCAATTTCATGATTTTTCACAATTTAGGCCTAAAATCTCAAAGCCTAAAAATGTTCTCAAGCATAGACTCAAATCACCAAACAAAGTTGTAAAATCTCAAACCTAGACCTCTAGGATTTAGTTGTTCAAATTTTGTGCAACCCATCTTATCAAATCTCCAAAGGCCAAAACTTGGCCATACAATACCATCATTTAGGCTAAAAATATCAATTCATTGCAAGCCTAAATTTAATTGTACAAATTCTATTTTTGTCATAGTTTTAAAGGTGCGAATTATCTCTAAGGCCAACACATGGATGTTCAATTATGAAATTCTCAATTTAGGCTAATTTGAGCAAGCCTAAAATTCTAGTTCCTTAATTCTCAATTGCACATATAATCAAACCAAAGACAGCCTACCCAACAATTACAAATCCAATATCATATCACCAAAATTCAAGTTCAATAA
>CATKHJ010003470.1:0-10578 GCA_949750685.1 Vernicia montana | reverse complement strand
CTTGCTAGGAGGTATTTGAATGCCCTAGCCACAGGGCCTAGCTAACCTTGTGCCTTAATATGTAACATGAAATCTGTGAGTCTCGCAGTACTATTTATATGAGATCTATGAATTTAATTCACAAGAAATTGATTATAATTTCTGCTGAACCCCATTTGTATTAATTTTGAAAACTTGATGACCGTTTATTGTGCCAATTCCACTAAACCAATAATCTTATTTATACATCCAAATTATTGTGCCAGATTATTTATTATATATTCACTGAGATTTGCATCTCACCCTTTTCCCTTATTTATTTTTCAGGTTAGTGGATTCACAGCGCAAGTATCCTTCTTCACTTGCCGCTGGAGTTTTAGCTAATATTTTGTACTGGTTATGTGATAGTTATGTGAATATAATACAGAAGTGTATGGCAAGAATTTGCAATGTGATTATATATGGTGATGTACAACGGTATTATCTAGTAACTCCATGGTACATATTCAAACATAAATCTGATATGGTATATGAATATAGATGACTAAACAAAATTTAATAAATTAAATTAGTAAAGTGTATTGGTGATTGGGAGCTAGCCTATACTTTAAATGAAGTTGAGGATATAAGGTGGTAATATTGGGAGTGTTCTATTTTCCTTGCAGGTTTGATCTTGGGGAGATGTGAATGTACTGCCGGTATTCCGCTGGAGTTACATTGGTATTCTAAAAAGAGTTGGGTTCTACGGTTTTTCGGTGGTGTATACCTAACCATGCACTAGGGCCATCCATCCCAAAAGTTGGATGGGACAAGTATGGATGTAATTTCAAAATTATCAAGAAAAGATATAGTTAATGATTTGCCTAAACTTGTTTTCAAAAGGGAAAATGTTTGTGATGCTTGTGCAAAAGGAAACACTCTAGAAGTTATTTTAAATCAAAAAATGTTGTTTCAAATTCTAGACCTTTACAATTGCTTCACATGAATTTATTTGGTCCAACAAGAACATCTAGTTTTGGAGGTAAACATTATTGTTATGTTATTGTTGATGATTACTCAAGGTTTAAATGGGTTCTATTTCTTGCACATAAAAATGATGCTTTTGATGCATTCATACCTCTTGCAAAAGTTTTACAAACTCAAAAGAGTTATACCATTTCATGCATAAGAAGTGATCATGGAAAAGAATTTGAAAATTCAAATTTTGAAAACTATTGCAAAGAATATGGCATTGAGCATAATTTTTCAACTCCTAGGACTCCTCAACAAAATGGTGTTGTTGAGACGAGAAATAGATCATTAGTAGAGATGGCTAGGACTATGCTTTGTGAAAATGATTTGCGAAAATATTTTTAGGCTGAAGCGGTTAATACTTCATGTCATATCATTAATAGAGCTATGATTAGGCCAATCCTTAAAAAGACCCCATATCAATTATGGAAAGGTAGAAAGCCTAGTAATGCATATTTTCATCCATTTAGTTGTAAATGCTTTATGCTTAATAATGATAAGGATAATCTTGGAAAATTTGATGCCAAGTCGAATGAAGGAATTTTCCTTGGTTACTCTAATCAGTCAAAGGCTTATAGGATCTTCCACAAAAGGACACTTTTAGTTGAAGATTCCATTCATGTTATTTTTGATGAATTTCCCTCTAAATGTGTAGATAAGTATGATCATCAAAATGTTATTGAAGACATGATGGAGGATTTAACCTTACAAGAAACTCAAGCACAAGACTCTCAAATGGAAAATGCAAGTGTGGATGAGCTAAGTATACCTACTTATCAACAAGCTGAAGCTCCACATCCAAGAGTGAGGAATGAGGTGAAAGACACTTAAATCATTAGGGATCTCAATCAAGGTGTAAGGACATGGTCAAAAGTCCACAACACTTGTGAATATGTTGCATTATTATCACAAGTGGAGCCAAAGAACATCAGAGAAATAATTCAAGATGATCAATGGGTATTGGCTATGCAAGAAGAGCTAAATTAATTTGAAAAAAGAAAAGTGTGGACCATGGTTCAAGGACCATAAGACCATCCGATGATTTGCACTAAATGGGTTTTTCGTAACAAATTGGATGAATCCGAAATTGTGGTAAGGAACAAAGCAAGTGTTGACTTAAGTTGGGTTTTCAACTTAGTCAATCTCTATTTTGATCTTGATAATTAAAATAAATAGTTCTAATATTTTATTTAAGTATGTTTTGATAGGTAAAAATACATTAGACAAGCTTGAGAATAAAGTACTTAGAAAAATTTCTAAGTGTTCTGCATGACGTGTAAATCGCGCCCTCAACAAGCTCGTTACGCCCGCAATATCACTATCACGTTCGCTACCAATTAGTCGCCACCGCTATTCAGCAATAAGTTTGATTTACAAATTTTACACAGAGAGGTTCACGGTCAGTGTAGCTACCGCAACTCCAAGGGCAAAAATCAAATCACGACCGCGTCCAAGTAGTTGCAACCGTGACATTCATAGGACTAAAAAGAGTCCCAACGGTAACATCAGCAAAAAATGAAATTATGCCATGTGGCACTAGCCATTGGACACATATGAATATAACGACCACGAAATCCTTGTAGCGATTGCTATATACATATTGCGACCGCAACATAGTGATGGAGACCGCGAATCTTGTCTGATAGAGCATTTAATGCGAATTTTGTAGCTGTTGAAGTTTGGTTTTGTTGAAGCTATTCATAACAGCTCTTTTGATGAATGAAAACTATAAATACCCCATCAAGATACTTAAAAAATATCCAACTACTCATTCAACAACCAAACTCTTGCTAATTCAATTCTCAAAGCTTTTAATTTTCATTTAACACCTTGTGTATTTGTTGTAAGAGCATTCATTGCTCAAGAGTTTAGTGTAGCCATTAAACACTATTTAGGTTGGGAAGTGATCCTTGTAAAAACTCTTGTTGGGTTTGAGTGTTAGCCTTAGTGAAAACACTTGTGAGATTTTGAGTGTAAGCCTATTGAAAACACTTGTAAAGTTTGGTGTGAGCTTAAACACTAAGTTAGGAGTGAACTTGGTAAAACTCCATTGATAGTGGAATAACCAATTGGTGATTGGGGAGTGGATGTAGGATTGATTATAATCCGAACCACTATAAATTTCTTGTGTTCTTTATTTTCTTCTCTACTCACTCAATTAAATTTCTAATTACCCACCAATTCAACCCCCATTCTTGGTTCCTATTGGGAAACAAGTGGTATCAGAGCAAATGTCTCATTTCTACAAGCTTAAAAGTGTGAGAAAAGATCTAAATGGCCAACGAAGGGATCAACCACCTCAAACCTTACTTTGATGGCACCGATTATGCTTATTGGAAGCATAGAATGGAAGTCTATCTTGATAGTGATCTTGTTGATCTATGGGATAGTGTGCTAGAAGAGTGAAAGCCTACATTAAAGGTGGTTGATGGTGTGGAAGAAATGATTCCAAGGAAATAATAGGTAGATGCTTATAGAATAGCTAATGGAAAAAACAAAAGAGCCATCGCTATTCTTCTTAGTACTCTATCTAGAGAAGAGTGTGGAAGGATTCAACAATGTACAAGTGCTTTTAGCATTTGGAACACATTGGAGAACTATTATGAGGGCTCCAAGCAAGTCAAGTCCAAGAAGATCCAAATGCTTGTTCATGAATATGAACTCTTCAAGATCAAGCCAAATGAGAATGTGACCGACATGACCAATCGATTCCTTGGTATTGTCATAAGCTTGAAGAAGTTTGGAAAGAGTTACTCTTTGGAAGACATCAACAACAAAATTCTTAGAGCTCTTCCAAAGAAGAACTTTGAATCCAAAGTATCATCAATTGAAGAGGCTCATGATCTTGACAAGCTTCTAATGGATGTCCTTATTGGCAAGCTCCTCACTCATGAGATGATCTTGGAAAAGGAACAAGTCCAAGTTGAGAAAAAAAAGGTCATTGCTCTCAAATGTTCCAAAGATCAACTTGATGAAAAGAGTCAAAATGACTTGGATGAAAGTAAAGAAGAAGATGATGAATTGGCAATGCTTTCAAAAAGAGTGAAGGAGATCATCAAAAGCAAAATGAAGAGATCCTTTAGAAAGTCTCCTTCCAACTCTACATCAAATGCCAATTCCAACAAAGAAAAGAAGTGTGAGGTAACTTGCTATAAATGTGGAAAGCAAGGCCATATCAAATCGGAGTGTCCCAAACTCAAAAAGACGAAGAAGTGGGACAGGGAGAAAAAGAAGAGCTTCAAGGCTACATGGGATGAGAACTCTTCCAATGATGAAAAAGATGAAGAGGATGCAAATCTTTGTTTCATGGCCTTGGAAAACTCTCCAAATGAGGTATGCTCTGCTTCACACTCTTGTGATAATTTAAATAATAGTAGTGATGATGATGTAGATAATGATGAAATTTTAGAAGCCATGGTTTTAAAATGTGAAAAATATTTTTCAAAAATGAAGTTTTATAAAGAAAAATACTCAAAGCTTGAGGAAGATTTTAAAGGCTTAGGAAAGCTTGCTTTAAGTTTGAAAACATCCAATGCTACCCTCAAAAGTTCATTGGATTAAGTATCTTCTTAAACTTCCTCTCTTGAATCTTTATATAAGGAAAATAACTCTTTAAAATTGGAAGTTGAAGAATTAGGAACTTCTATTTGAAAATTTCATAAAGGGAAGGAAGCTTTGGATACACTCATTATATCTCAAAGACCACCTTTTGTAAAATATGGTCTTGGCTTCAATAGTTCATTAACATCGACATCTTCATCTCCATTATTTGTTAAAGCCTCTACACCTCAAACTTCTAACATATAAGTTGTTCATAAGGAGGTAAATGCACACAAAAAATCTTCAAATCCTAAGAGGATTGAGAAAGGTTCACATGACTTAAGAGCTAAGCCTCAAAGAGTCAATCATGCATTTAAATACAATAAGAAGTATGTTCAAAAAGAACCATAACATCATTCATATTCTTGTGTGCATTATAATAGTATTGCAAAAAGACCTCAATTTCACAACAATATGGAAAAGCACAAAAAGACTTACAAGTCAAAGCTAAAATGTCATTATTGTATGAAAGAAGGTAATATCAATGTATTTTTCTACATAAGGAAGGCTCAATTAAAACTTGAGAATCCTTTCAAGACTAACCTCAAAGGACCCAAATATGTTTGGGTACCTAAGAAAAGATAAATTGGCATTTCTTGTAGGTATGCCTTAAATCCACCATAAGTGAAAGTGAATGGCATAAAGATAGTGGATGCTCAAGGCATATGACCGAAAATGCAAGTGTAACACCCTGATCCTGAGTTCACTATGAGTATTGAGGTTGAAGAGAAGTGATCGGAGTAGGAGCGAGGGAGTATAGATGATGGTTGTGGAAATCAGAGAACTGAACGGGTAACGGTTTTGAAATCGAGCCCCTAACTGTATGAAATAAGGTAGAGGATTTTAGGAAAAGAATCGAAGGATCTATATTTGACAAGAAAACAAGTGAAATGAAGAGTGTAAGAACGAAAATAGGAAGTTAAGAATTGAAACCCTAAAAAAGGACACAGATTTGAAAAATTGAGGTGTTAAGTACAAGATCGGCAAATTTCGATCTCAAAAAGGATTTCTATATTTTATTTGGAGAATTTATATAAATATGAGGACATTATAAGTTATGGGATGTAAAAATTGAATTAGAGATGAGCATAGAAAATACCTAAGTGAAATCGGTACGCAAAGCGCGAAACCGATGGATTCCGACTCAGAGATTTTTAATTAAAACTTGATTGAGGGAATTTAATGGAAGAAATGTTAATTAAGATACTAGAAACTTAAAAATTATATTAAAAATAATTTTAGACTTAAACCAGAAAGTATAGTAAAACTTTGATTTAAAAGGGGCAAAATTGTAATTTTCCTTTAAAAGATAATTATTAGTTTGACTAAGTAAAAAAAAAAAGAAATAACATGTGGAATGGCCGGCCATAGGAAGTAACAAATGGTGGGAAAATTGCCAAAATATCATGTAATAAAATAAAAGAAAAAGAAAAGAAAAATATATAAATGGATGTAGATTAAGAGATAGGGCTCATCTTCCATTTCTTCAAAAATTTTACTAAGGAAAAGAAAAGAGAAAGAAAGAGTGAGAGCACAAGAAGAAGAAGAATAAGAAGAAGAAGAATAAGAGAATTTTTTTTAAGGTAAAATTATGAATTAATTTAGCTCTTTTCATCTATCTATATATATATGTGTTGCTTGATGATAATTAATTGTGATATTGTGATTATTGATGGTGTGGTTATGATGAATGAATTAAGGGTGGAGAAAGAAGAGTTTTAAAGTTTAGAAAATATGAATTGACAAGTGAAAAAGAATTAATTGAAGTGATTTTGTTAAAAGGAAGTAAGAAGTAGAAGAAAAGAGTGGAAAAGGCAAGAAACCAAAGTAGATAGATTTGAGGGTTTGGAAGTGCTGGAACTTGAGTGGGGAACTTAAACCCCAAGGAGCATGAATTTTAAGAAAGTAAAAACATAAAAATTGTATATTTATGTATCTATTTTATTTCTCTAGAAGGAAATTTAAGTTAATTCTTGATATTTTTGGAGATATGGGAAGGAAAATAAAACTACTTCCTACAGACCTACCCTGAGATTTCAGAAAATTTGAGGCCCATTTCAAGTATCTTAGAATAGAAATTTGAAGATTAATAAAACATAATAAATGGACCTTGATATGTATTTTATATAATATAAAAATTTTAGAGAAAAAATCCAAGTATATTGAGAGATATATGGAAATTTCTAAACTGTGACAGGGTATCTAGACTTGCAGAATTTTTGATATTTGCCCTTAATTTGGACAACCTTAGAGGCTGAAAAATGTTGACATCAAAACTAATTAAATGTAAAATTATAAGTCTAGTTTCATATAAAAAAATAATTGTTCCACTTGGAGTAGTATAGCTAAATAAATGGCAAAAATAGTGGAGCTGGGTCATGAAAGGATCCTATAAATATGTTTTAAACTTTAATGTTTTGATGAATTTGCTTATGCCAATTGAACTTATTGAGTACATGTATTGTGTGTAGAGAATCATGAGGAGGAAAGAAATCCTCAAATATAGTAATTAAAGGAAAGTTAGTGAAGACAAGTGCAAACAAGTGAGTGTATTCTACACTTTTATGTACATGGAATTGTCATTTGCTTCTTTGATTGAATTGTCCATATTGTTATTCATACCAAAATCTTTACTTGAAATTACATTAAAAACCACATCATATTTCCTTTGACAGTGATATTGTACATTGCTCGAATTCTAACAAAATTATAGTGTTGTAGTGCGCCATTGATTTTTCCTATCTATATTTTCATATCTATTAGTGAATCAAAACTTTCTCAGCGTTAATTGAACATTATTTGAAGTACCAAAAATGGTACAGTGCTATTGTCCTTAATGCAGAGATCCCCTTTTTTTGGTGTGGGGAACACCAGACTTTGTGCACAATGAAGTAACCCTTGCTAGGAGGGATTTTGAATGCCCTAGCCGTAAGGTCTAGCTAACCTTACGTTGTGGTATTGCTCCAAAAGAAGAGCCTCTGCCACTAGTGAAATTGTTGATGAGTAGTATTGATAAATTCCGCTCTCATCTTGTGAATCCAGATTTCTACTGAACCCTAGTGCCATTGTTATTGATATTGCCTTCATTGCTATCGTTCTTAATATTGCCATCATTGTTATATATATATATATATATATATATATATATATATATATATATATATTGAATCCTTGATCTTATTGTAAAACTAAATTGTAGTGAATCGAGTGAATCGACCCCATGTGCATAATTATTTAGAATGCATTCACTGAGTTTTACTCACTCCCCTTCCATTATTATTATTATTATTTTTTACAAGAATAGAGGTTTATCAATGCAGCTCAAGTTTTATTTTTCACTTGATGCTAGAGGTCAATGTAAGGAAAGGATAATGTGTTTTGATGATTGTATACTTAGTTGTAAGGAGATATATGTAAATAAAATTAGTATAATATCTAGATGCTCCATGGTACCTAAGAATCCTAATTTGATATTGTAAATGATCTAATATATATATATATATATATATATACACTTAATGTAATTATTTCGTATAACAGTGTATTTAATTTTTGAATTGTGAGATTGATTTTGAAAATAAATCATTATCTGTGAGAAAAATATTGAGAGGATTTGTATTGGCTGTGAAGTTGAGGATATAAGAAAGAAAAAATATTGAAAGTGTAATTTGCTTTGCAGGTTTTGTGTTATGGAAAAGTTATGTGTACTGCCGGCTTGTTGCCAGAGTTGTACTAGTTTCTTAATGTGATCAGGTTTTAAGGGTTTTCAGTGGCGTTAGGCCTACCCATACCCTAGGACCGTCATATCCCAAAAGTGGGATGTAACATGTGACAAAGGTAGTATCAGAGCAAAAGTTATAGAAATATTAATTTAAGACCAGTGTATAAGTATGGATGATAAGTTAGACATGGAAGTGTCTATAAGATAGTGTAAGTTTAATAAACTAAAAGTATGCAAGACTAAGTGAACTACGGAACTTAGGATTCCTTACTTGTCAATGTTCTGTTTTCTCTTTGGTATAAATTAGCTTATCGTTATAATATATGGTATACATTTAAGTATTTTTGTTTCCTTTAGATAGATTAAGTATATTATCTTAAAGTGAAGTGAGACTAATTTTATTTAAGTGTTTGATTAAGATAAATGACGCACGTTGCAGTCAACGGTACATTATTAATGATATAAACTCTTATAATATTGAACTTTTGTGTTTGAGATTTTTATGATTGTGAATGTTCTTATGATATGTTTGGTGTGATTATGATAAAAGACTTCAAAACATAAGTATATGGGTTATGATTTGTATATGATTAATAGATTGTATGAATGGATTATTATATTATAGTGATTAGAATGTTTCTATGATATCTTTGATATGTTCATGATAGAGGACTATCTTGTGGTACTAAGATAATTAATAAATACTTTAAGAGTAATTAAGGTAAATGCAAATGATAAATGATTTCATAATATGTATATTAATTTGAGATTGCAAACTGTTGATATCCAAGATTATTTTACGACATGATATTTGTGATGAATTGCTAAGGAGAGATTTGGTAAATTATATTAATAGACATCTATGTTTGGCAATTTATTAATTGAAATGATTTTGTGATGTATTTAGTGAGTTATTGATAAGGAAGTTAATAATGAATATTGATTTAGATTTTTATAAAGCTATAAGGAGTTGATTTAAAATCATGAATTAGTGATATGCATAATCATATGAAGAGCTAAGATAAGTTTATGTATATTCTTTATGGAAGAGTGAATTGGAGGTGGAATTGATATGTGTCCATGAGATTATGATTATGGTATTATCTAATTGAGGTTACTAAAGATTATTAAGAATTAAGTAATAATTGTTGGTATGAAAGGATTTTAGTTGATTAATAAGATGAAGTCACTAATTGAGGGCCTAAGAAAGATGTACTTAAGGTTGAAATGAATTAAAGATGACAATGGAGTTGAATGACATAAGATTTATATGGATATTCTTATTAACAAATATTTGAGTTAGTGATTATGCAGTATGAAAAGCTTTATAGTGATTATACTAGTATATTTTGTGATTAGAAGTTATTAAACTTGATTTTCTTTTGATGAAGTTAAAGAGTATATACATGTAGTGAGGGTAGAAGCATGAATGAAGTGAATTACAAATACTAAAGAAGTAAGAAAATTCAAGGATGAATTTTATTAAGGAAGGGAGAACGTAATTGTGAGGCCTCGCCCGAGCACCGGTCTAATCCGCTAAGGGAATAGAAATGCTCATCGGGAGAAACTCCATGCAATCTGGAACCCGCTGCGAGTTCTTGGAAAATTGGAATTTGTATTTTCGCTTTATGTGATAGGGAGTCGCCACTTTGATTTTATTTATTTTAATTGGGAAAATTAAAGAAAAACCCAAATGAAATGATTTTCAACTTAGCGATATAATCAATGAATTTTGGCATTTTAAAAAATTATTCCACCATGATTTGGACTATTTCTTTTCTTCATCTTGGGGCTCTGACCTTTGTCTAGACCATTCTATAGAATTTCTTGGTATAGAGAGAAACCTTGTAAAGATAACAGGTCCTTAAAGGATTGTTGCCCCTTTGTTGAGGTGTTATGTTTGATTACCCAAAAGTGCAATGGGTAACTTTATTGGATTGCCTTTAGCTTTGTTTGCTCCAATTAAAGAGATCGCCATTTGGTGTTCACTATTATTTTGACTATCCTTTGATTAGGAACTGGTGAAGCGGTTGTTGATGTAGGCACAAGAAACACCTCAAGTTTTGATTCTTCTAATTCATGGTGGATTTCATGGTGAAATGCAAATGCTTGCCAAAATCCATTGATTTTTTTTTTTTTTTTTTTTTATCTTTCTTCTTCTTTTTTGTTTTTTTTGTTTTTTTTTTTTAGCTCTAACTTCTTTAAACAATAAAGATGGGAAAATAAAAGTGCACAAATAACATAAATGTTTTATTACAAATGAGAAG
>CATKHJ010003468.1:0-12730 GCA_949750685.1 Vernicia montana | reverse complement strand
AACCCGAAGGCACGTGACCGGCACTAGGGAACGGGAAAGCTTAAGGCTTCCGGAACCCGTAGTAAGCCTGACTGCTTAATAAACGACAAAACTGCAAAGTGACAGCTGTAACTGTCACAAACTAAGGGCTATGGGCCCACCAGTTAAGCAGAACCTGGTAAAATATCATATCAAAGCCACTCAGGGCTATCAACTCAACCATATCAATTTTCTTATTAAATCACATTAATGCCATTCAGGGCATTCATCTCAATAATATTATTAACAACAATCTCATCATCAGGTTCTTGCTCAACGAAAAAAAAAATAACATCTATAATGAGGAACCTCTGGTTTTCTCAAAACTTAACATTTAACAAAATAACAATGCGGAGTGCTAGAGTTTAATAATGTAACATAATATAAAATTAATTACATATCTGAATAATAACATATATTTCACTGCCGAAGAACAATGGCAGGAATAACTCGACATAAACTTGTACTTCTCAAACTCAACCTGGAAAAAATTGGTGAACAGGAATGAGCGTTCAACTCAATGAATTATATAGTTATCAATATAACGTGCCATTCGAATGCTGAAAATGCTAATGCAATGTCACATAAACAATTAATCATTTAATCTCACATATGGATGGGAATCAGTCCACAAGAATCTTACTATCATCAAATACGGGGAGCCGACCCCCACCTTGGCTCTCTTGTCCAATTGATAATACTTAAATAAAATTCCATAACATAGGGTACCAGCTGTCCCTAGCCGAAGCCATGCAGCGACCCGACTGGCAGCAGCGAGCGATGAGCAAGCTCCTAAGCTGTCATACACCAGTCAAAGCTCATCCCTCATATATCATAATCATGTTCCTGGTGATTTTGTGTCATCCCAATACCATCCAGCATTCACAACAATTATGCAACACATAATTAAATAAACATTCACACACATGTATCAAAATGCTTATCTCATATTCATAATGCATATTTATATATATAACATCCAAACAATCAATGTATGAATGCAAATGAAACATTAAATAAAAGGAATGGAGCATTATATTAAGCTATATAACTCACAAACTAGACATATCTCCAACTAGCTATCCTCAGAGTGCGACATCTCGCAACTGGAGAGACGCCTGAACCCAAATACTGCATAACATAATATATTATTAGATCACTGACCATTAAACTATCTAAATTCATAATAATTTCGCTACGCGGAAATAAACCATTCTAACATCAAACTAATCATTAGGGATAAATTCCGGACTATTGGGCGCACTCATCGGAGAGTCGCCGGAAAAGTCATCGGAAAATATCGACGGTGTCGGATAGCGGAAAAATTGATGTCAATATGTTCGTATCGAAGCATGGATACCGAAAATATGCACCACTCATTTTTCTTGCCGTAGGATTGCCGAAAAGGCGCGTCGGCATATCCGAAATTACACCGTAATTAGGCGAAAATTCAAACGTTCACCATAATTCACAAATGAGATACCGAATTGAAGCTTACGAGAATACAAATCCAACGGTATGAGAATCGTCGAAAACGGAGGTCAAAAGTCAACGAAACGGAGCTCGGAAGCTCGCTGGCCGGAGGACGCTTTTCCGGGAGGTGCGGCGGCGTGCGGCGGAGAACGGCGACCGGGCTAATGCCGTTGGAAGCGTCTCGGCTTCCTCTTTCCAATGGTATGGCGCGTGCACTATTCCAACTACCGGAAGGCAACAAACGAGCCCCTTTTCCGATTCTGCCCCTCTCTCTCTCTCTCTCTCTCTCCTGCACTTCCACCTAGAAAATTTAAGTATTATTTTTTTAAAAAAAAAACATTGAATCTTCATAGATTTGACAACCATAAAATTAAAACTTCATTTTCCAGATTAAACACAAAATCAAATCAAAGATCAACATTTTTTTTTAAACTCCAAATATAATCACCAAATAAAACTTAAGAAAAATAGAAATTCTTACCACCTAGAAAATGAACCAGACCCGATTATCTGATCACTGGAAAATGACTACCGATAGACCATATCCGCTTTTATTAAAATCAAACACTGACCAACTAGCTTTAAGCTGAGATTCTGATGAACCAGACCCTGCTTCTCAATACAAAAGTCGATTCAAACACGAGTATTATAATTAAGACTCCGATCAACCATAACCACATTCTCTTTTTGCCAAACACCGAAGATATTAACCAATAAATCCAACAATCAAAACCAGACCCATTTAATCCCTTTACTGAAACTCAAAGTCACATAATCAATGAGTGAGGAAACAGAACCGAGAGATACCTTTCTTTGTTAGTAAATCAAAAGAAACGAGAGGTAGAGAGAGAAATAAGTTTGTGAATGGGTCTGAATCAAGGCTTAAAGAGAAAGAGAGAGATGATGAGAGAGAACTGTGGGTCGGTCAATCGATGGTGAGTGGAGAGAGTCTGGGTTGTTTTTGGGTTTGGGTGAAGGAGCGAAGTTGCTGGTGAGGCTCAAAAGAGAGCTGGTCTTTTTGTGAGGAAGAGTGGCGGAGAGTTTTTTTTAGAGAGGGAGAGCGATTGATCTGTCCATCCGAGATGAGAGGGACGGTGATGGCTAGGATAGAGAAGAGAAAGGCTAAGAGTGGATCTGTTCGAGTGAGGTGGAGAAGGAGATGGGTGTTTTTGGTGGCGAGAGATGGAGGGATCGATATAGAGAGAGAATTAGAGGTGTGTGTGAGAGTTTGGGAGGTGCTCTGGGTAAGTTCAGTGGAGGCTGGGTTGTGGACGGTGTTTACAGTTGAAATAATTTTTCAACTGAAATTTTTAATTTTTAAAATAAGTTTTTAATATTTTGAAATTTTTTTATATTTTTAAAAATAATTAAAATTATTTGGACAAAATATGATGTTTACATTGCATTAAAATAATTAAATTAAATATATTTCATAATTATAATAATTAATTTTCTTCCAATATCTCAAAAATTTTCAAATTATTTTATTATTAAAATTAAATTATTATATTCTTAATTAAAAATATTGTCAAGTTATCAAATATATAATTAAATAAGGTGAATATAACATGAATATAATAAATTTATTGCAATATCAAATTTGTGATTATATTCATTCTTTACTAGTTCTTTAAAGTAAATATAATATGAATATATAATAAATTTGTTGCAATATAAAATTTGTGAATATATTCATTCATGATTTTTTTTTTTTTAGATATAAAAGATGCACATTTTGTGAATATTAATTATATACAAATTTTCACCTTATTTAATTTATATTATAACAAATTTTGAAAAAGGCAGTAGATTAAAACTTTTAAACATCATATATTTTAGTTTAAAATAAAAAATAAAGTAAATTTAATATGAAAAATTTATGTGTGAGACCCCTAAAAATCATTAGTTGTATTTTATAGATAATAATTATTATTATTTAACATTAAAAATAAAAATATAATAAATTTTGAGTTAAACGTGAAAGGTAAATATGAAAAGAAAAAAATACAATAGAATTTACAAATTACATAAGATTTTTTTTATATAGTAATTAATTTGAAAATGTATGTAAATTGGAAATTTTCATATAAATTTAATCATTATTAAATTTTAAAAGTTTATATATATTTTGATGGTAAAATAATGCAATTAAGGAGGGAAACTTAATAATAATGAGAAAATAATTTGATTAATTTATATTAGACGACTATAAGTTTTTGTCTACAAACAACTATTTTTTTTTTAGCTCCAGTTGTTTTGTGATTCTCTACAATATTTCTTTTGGATTATTAATATACTATTTTTGTTTTAGTTTAACTTTTTTTAAATAGCATATAATATTTTTTTTATTTAATATAGACATTCGAACATGAAAATATATATTCTAATTTTAGTTTTTAAATTATTATTTTAGTGATATTGAATTAGGAGAAAATATATTATTTTTGGAATAATTAAGAATAAATTTTTTTTATAGGAAATAGAGTTTATAATCCAAAATATCAAATTGTATAAAAAAATTTAAATTAAATATTTTGAAACTTGTTATTATATATTATATTATTCAATTATCCATTAAAATAATATTAATTAAAATATTAAATTGGAATCTAACTTCTTCTTTTTGTTTGAAATGAAATTGGAATCTACCTTAAGAAACTAAAATAAATAAATAAATTATATATATATAAGTTGAGCTAAAATTCATGCAATTAAAAGAATTGATTAAAATTGGAAAAAGGAAAGAAATTAGTTTTTTTTTTTAATGGTTGCTCATTATAATTATAATAGCTAAGTGCTTCTGAGAAGCACAAATATTTAATAATTTTTCTTTTTTGTAATTATTTTTAAATTTCAATTTAAATCGGACAAAGAAATTTTAAAATATTGCAAATTTTTTTGATAGGTGATAGATAATGTATAGCACCCTACCAAATGGATTATCCCCTTTTCTGTCTTTCTTTGTAGTAATTTACAGAAGTAACAGAGCATATATTTGAGAATATTATTGGCATGTTTAGTTCACAGTGAGATTAGGAATGAAATGCAATTTTTAGAATAAAGTTTTTTTTTTTTTATAAATAATTTAAATTTTTCTTATCTTTTTTAATATATTTTTAAGTATAATTATTAGTCGAATCAATAAATTTTATTTTCTTATTTTAAAAATAAAAATTTTATTATTTTAAATAAGATTTCAAACTCATAAGACATTCTTCATTTCCATGACCAAACAATCTCTGTAAGTTTTAACATGGAACCTTCTGCCATTCACAAGTTTTTTGTGTCATTCATTTACAAAGCTCTTGTTAGACATTTGCTGCAAATAGCAAAAGAATCCCAATGACAAAGAACGAACACTCCAAATGAAGAAATTTACAAAATTACAATCTCATCTCATAAACCACAATGTGCATGTGCATCTGTGTTCATATGCATCAAACTTGGCAGATTTGGAGATGTACTTTGGACTATTAGAGATATCACAGGACATCCAATCATATGCTAAAAAGACAAGAAACTATAAAATCATTAAAACAAAAAGGGAGAAAATGACAGCAGTCTGTACAGTTATCTAAAAGTTTAGCTGTCACCCATTCTATCAGCTAATTGTTGAAGGATTGCTTTCTTCGAGAGTTTATAATACTTGGTTAGTTTGTGTTGTTTTGCTATGACCCGCAGCTCGGCTAAGCTCATCTTCTCCAAGATTAAAGCAGAAGGCATTGTTGCTGCAGCCTCAGGAATGAAATCAAAATTTGAGCAAGATTCGGTTGAATTGTTAGTTGTGTTGCTCTGTGAATTAGAGAAGTCCATTTGAGGATTTATGTCTTTAACCTCTATAATGATTGAAACTGAATTTGAACTCTTCTTCCTTTTCTTGTGTGGCTGCGAAACTGGATTTGGGTTGTCCTCCGAAGAAGCATCATTCTCTTTACATCCAAGCTTGCCAGACTTAACTACTACTTTTTTTGTGGTATTCCAATCCTGATTTAAACTGGCATTTAGTGCACCTGCCCCAGATTTTTTTCGCTTCTTGCCTTTGGAAATAGATGATGAACTTGAATCAACTACTATTGTAGACAAACCAATTTCTTGGAGAATTGGTGGGTTTGACTTGATATTTCTCTTTGCCTGTTCTTCCTGTGAATTCAGGGACAAGTTCAAGTTGGATTGTTTTTCATCAGCAACAATTTCACTCATTTTAACTTCTGGCATATTTTCTCCTTCCTCTTTAATCTGTAATTTGACTGTATTTTTTCCTTCTTTGTCCTGCATCTCTAAAAGTGAAGTCAAGGCACTATTTTCTGTCTCAGACAGAGCAGGTTCTGTCTTCACAACTTGCAGAGGATTTTTCACTGTCCCCTCTGTCTTTAGAGCAGAATTTAATGAAACCACCTTCTCAGCTGCAGTAACCTTCAATTCTTTCAAGGGCTGCTTGCATGCAGCTTTGAGAGTGAAATCACTTAGTTTTTGCTCTTTATCAAGGTTTCTTTTCTTCCGATTGAGGTCAGTTACACATCTCAATTCTTTTGCACTAACATTTTTTACAACAGTATCTGCAAGCTGCTCAAAGAAAAATGTGTTATGACTCATGAACAATTTCATAGGCAGGAATAAATTAAATTTGAATGTGAGTTTTTGTTATTCCATGCTTCCGCTTATGCAAAGCACATGAAATCATAGACTTTTGTGCATTTATGTAGTATATATCAACAGTTTAATAGCAGACAATATGGAAAGGAAAGACTTCAAACCTTATCTGTTCTTGGATGAATTCCTTTGTCATCAGGATTCATGAATGAACTCGAAGTTTTGCTTTTGCCTGTAGCCCTACAACAGTATTCCTCATTTCCAGATACTTTTAAATTAGACTTGCACAAATTTTTCATCTTATAGGGGTCCCCAGTTGCGTGCCTACTAGCATTTAAGCCTAAATCTTTAACAATAGCATTTGCCAGCTGTTCATTGCCAGAGGAAAGAACCAAAAACAAAAAGTTAGGATCAGCTGCAAGAACTCTTCATGGAGATAACTCGCATTAGGACCACCTGATCCAGTTGCATGCAGTATACAAATCTCTTGACCTACAGGTTCAACCCATGTTGCCTTCCCTAGAGTTCTGAGCCCTTCAATACATGATCATATGGACTATGTACTGACGCACATTAAATACTGGCTTAATTTAAAGCAGATGTGAAAGCTACTGGTACCTTGACCTTTTTATCAGGATATGTTCTGTTCACCGTGGGCTCCAGCAATGAACTTAAGATTAAATCAGCTGTAGAGATAGAACTATGTTCTTCGACCTCCTCACTTACAACTACTGAATCTGAGTCGCTCAATTTTTTCTTCTCATTGGAGTTGTCAACTGCATATTCTGAAGCACCTGAAATGGAATTGCTAACACCAACATTTGTAGGCTGTTCAATGTCAAAAAAGACAGTGCACATGTAGATTAGTACTTGTGTAACAGGAATTCGCATTACAAGCTACAAGAAAGAATGTGTCTGAAAGAATTGCAGAAGTCATTGTATTTTGGCAGTTAAGTACATCCATGACCTATGTCAGTAGGTTGTGCAATAAAAATAATGAAATGATGGGGATACAATCCTGAGAAATAGAAGTTGCATAGAAATAATTTCTACAATGATTTTGAAAGCAAATAAAGGAACTAGAAGGCAAACAATTTATTTAGTCATGTTCCTGCCTCTGAATTGCCAGTCATGAGTGTGAATTATAGTCGCATAGGGACTAAAATCCTATTGCAATTTCTATTTTGCTAATAGTCCCACTGCTATAATTGGAAAAATGAAATTCATAACTTTTTCTAAAATAAACATTATTTATATGCTTATTTATAATTATAGGGAAAGATAAAAAAAGGAATCAAGTTTTCCTCATTGTTTTTCTGTCCAAGTATCATATATAAATATAACTGAATGGTATCAGAGAAACTACCTGAGCTTTAATCTTCTCGACACTACATCTCCCCTTATCTGCAGATTTTGACGATAAATTTTGGATTGTTCTATGGCCATTTGGACTAAAACCATACTCTCTACCTTCCCCCTTCCCTGTATTTTTTGGACCAATGTAGCTTGATGGTATCTCCTCATCAGATGGACCAGCTTCCAATTTCAGAGAACAAGGACTGGATTCTTTCAGACCAGCATTTGTAGGCTGTTCATTGTAAAAACAAGATGTCAGGGAGAACAACAGATGTAAATTTGTCAATCACAAGTCGAAACAAAATGCAGCACTCATACAGAACCAAGGAAGAAACTCATTTTTCTGCTATTACATTTCAAGTGTCTCTTGATAAATGGAAAAATGAAAAAAAATATATTATTTACTTATCAATCATTTGACACAGAAATGAACCAAGTGGACTTATGACTTACAAGCCCTAGTGCATCATTTACTGTCACAGAACAATGTCAGGCTGACCAGATTTGGCCAGTTTAATTTCTTGAATTCATATTTCCTTTGGAAAACAAGACATTTTCCTGTTGTAAGAATAACCGATAATCACATTAAATTTTTTTTTTTTTTTCGGGATGCAGGCATTTGGGCATGTGTGTATGTTTGTGTATCAGAGAGATTTTCAGAGGCAAAAAGAATTTAAGATGTTTGAATCATAGCTGCACAAGAGATATGGTGATAATAAAACACATGCATGCTAGGAGAGATCAGAACATTTAAAATACAAATGAAAACTCCTCAATATAGTTGCAGGGCAGTATGACAACCATTTAACCCCAAATTTGTTCAAACACAGAGCCTGGAACAAACTAAAAATCCAAAAATTTTATTTGTTTTTTTCCATCTTCACTTGCACAGCATGATGCACCATTATAAGTTAAAGCATGCAGGGTTGAAGTATCAGGACCTTAACAGTTTTTGGATTGTTAGTTTTCTTCTCTTGTTGCTTCAAAGATGGATTTAATGTTGCACCATGTCCTCTTGTAGAATTTGATTCCCTCATTTCCTCACTCGTGATAAATTCTGAGTTATGATTGCCCAATCTTTTGTTCTCATCCATAATGTTGATTGCTTGCCTTGGAACATCGAAGCTTGAGTTCAAGATACTAGCATCCTTAACTTCCTTAGCCTGTTCATTGCATGCAGAAAAACATATCTAAATATCAGTCCACATAAGAGAAATCTAAAACAAATAGATCTTAAATGAAGAATGTATGATAATGAACGCTGATAAGAGGTTCCTCCTACAAGGCACAAACATCAGAAAAATGAGAAACAAAACACCTCTAATTGTTCGCATGAGGTGTTGAAGACTTCATTTTACTAATGAATTTACTAATAGCAGTGCCGGCATTTGCATCAGCCCATCAAAGTAGCACCAGTTTTCTTTCTTTCCAAAGTGACTAGAGGATGGCTGAAGATAATTTTGCATTGATAACCTATGGGCCTGCCTCCAAGCAATACCAAACCAATAATCCATAAAAACCACACAAGAAACCAGCACCAACAAAATCATCCAGACTCAGTTCAATCATGTTGGCAAAGTAGCTGAGACATGATATCTCATCGCATGAATAGCAATTTGAAGTTGAATATCTGAGGGCAGGTAGCAGGAATGGCAATGGAGTGAAGCAAAGAAAAAAGAAGGCTGGAAGGGGCAGGTGTTCCCATTTTATTTTTATAATTTTATAAATTTTAAAAAATAATCATATTCTTATATATGATCATTAAGTACTATCAGCATCTATATCAAATTATGAATAATATTATTTACTAATATTTAGAAAAGAAGAATAATATTGAGTATTCAGCAACATATATCCAAAGATGAACAAAAGTTCTCATATTTAGATGTGTCAAATATAGACGGGTTAAAATCGAGGCAGACTAGCCTAAACCCATTCCTGCCTCGATAACTTTGGCTTTGGTGGGGGTGGGAATATCCTATCAGATTCGCAGGGTAGAGTTGCCATCTCTAACAGAAAGAACAAGTATATGTGGCCATCCTGCATATTTGCACATACACATAACATGCATATGTTTGTACAGATGCATGTTCATGCTTATGGCTTTACACATGTGATGTACATAAACTAATGTGAAGTTTTAAAGGTTTTCGTATATTATACCAATTAATTTCAAGAAATTAAGAAAATTAAGAAAGTAATTGTAAGAAAGCTTCAAGAGTACAACCTGCTCATCTTTCTTGCAGAAGTATTTTCTGAGTAGAGCCTTTAATATTTCATGTAGTCTTTCAACTGGTTGCGTATGCATCAATAAGTGAACCTCAACATCATTATTGTCCTTATCCCTTAAACTCTTTATTGAAATGTCAAGGCAGTTTATCTTTTCTCTCAAAGCATTACAGCAAATCTCTGACCACTCCGTATTTTCTACCCAAGCCAATTCACTCTGCAAGGATATCAAATCTTCTTCAAGTTTATCAATTTCAGTATCTGCTTTTGTTATCAAGATCCTCAACACTTGTATGCAGTATTTCTCATTCAAAGCATCTTCTTCAATAGCATCTATAAAAGTTTAATATAATGTAACAACCATAAACATATATATGCAATCAAAGTGATAAAGAAGAGTCCAAAAGAGACACGTATACCATACCAAACCCATAACCAAAGTAAAAATCACACTGCCATTCTGGTTGCGTATATAAATTGCTTTCTTCTGCAACTGAAAGTAAATTAATCAAATCAATATGGAAACATAACTTATACAAAAACAAACACTTCGATAAGAAATTGCTGCGAACCTGGCTCACATGGCGGACCCCAGAGATCCCAATCCATCAACTTTTATATATGTTTATCCTGAAATGAAATTGCTAAGTTAGATAAAACACCCACTATTCATTGATGCTTACAATTTCCAACAAGAGGTTTCAAGTTCAAATCCCACTAATTTTGGTTTATGAATTGAATTGAGTTACAAGTTATTGAAATTGCCTCTATACCAACAATAAGTATTGACTAACATTCAGTAATCAAAAGCTAAGTACATAATCAGCACAATAATCAACCCAAATTAACAGCGGAGCCCAAAAAAAAAAAAAACTTTTAAAAGCTTTTAAAAAAGGGAAAATTAGTAAAAAAATAACAAAACAATAACAAAATTGATAAAAACCGAGCAAGTTACAAAAGGGAAAAAGAAATGCTCAAAATTAATCAAGCATTCAACTTTTTTTAGATACAGAAAATTAATAATTTCATAAAAAATGCTTTTAAAAGATTATTAATCAAGTAAAGTAAAACGATTGATGAATGTGAGAAAGTAAGTGAAAGAGCAAGAAAATAAAATAACAGAAAAAGTAAAAAATGCAGCTTTCTCGGCAGCCAAACAGACCAAAAAAAAATACCTGCGATTGCTGTAAAGAAGAAAGATCTAGAAAGATTAAACAGACAATTTTCTTAGGGCTTCGAGTTTCTCGAGATTGTAGAGAGAAAAAGAGAGAGAGACATTTTTGTGTGTTAGAGAGTGAAAATAAAACAAAAGCTGCTACTGAAAGCGACCAGCTGAGGAGAGAGAGAGAGATACGAAAAATGAAATATTATATTAAAGACAAGGGTAAAATAGTAAAACTGTCTTGCGTGTAAATCTGGAAGGTCACTTATGTAAGACACGTAGGCTTCTGTGGGGTCCAAAAGGTTTGATTCCTTTATAGACAGATGAATTGGCAGAATCTGGACCGTTTGTTCGTTGACTTTGAGGAAAAGGTGAAACGAATGGTTGTAATTAAAATTCCTGATTACGTTGGGTCCACAATTTAAAAATAAAAAAAGTCAAATATTTTCTGAAACGGCCATATTATTTTACTCGTGTAACCGCCGTTTTGATTTGATGAGATGTGTGGGGTCAGTAGATGGACCCCACAGAAGCAGAGATCAGACAGTGATGGTTTTGCTTTTTTGACTGCAAGTTGAAAAAGGAACTGAAATGTAGTGGACACGTGGCAGTATTATAGATGCTTATGGCAAGATGGTAAATAAGAGCTATGGTACGAGCATTTGTATAGTACGAAACTTGGTTGTATGCTTCTTTTGGAATTTTCACCGGGCACACAACTGTTTGTCACTGTTACTATTACGTGTCTAATTAAATTTTGTCACATCTATATTAATTCGACCATATAATTAGACACAGGGCGTTCGACAGTATTTGTGACCATAAAAAAAAGTTAATTTGATAACAATCTAATAATATAAATATATTATAAAAATTATTTAAATTTATTTCTTTTGTTTTTTGAAATGTAAAATTATTAATTAAATTTTTGTATTAAAATTAAAAAGTAAATCTTTTTCAATTGATAATATAGCTAAATTACTTAATTTTTCTTGTTACATGGTTAGACGTAAATAAGATTTTATTAATTTTAATTTTGAAAAATTTATTTTCACCGAAGTTACGGTAACAAAAATGATTAATAGTATTTTATAAACTATAATAAAATTAAGAATAAATAATTATGAAGAAAAATTAAATATGAACAATATGATATAAATTTATCTTACATCTTCTATCGACTTTGAGAGACCATTTAAATCAAACTTGTAGATTTTGAATTTTTTATTTGATAAATTTTGAGATTTTGTTAAAACACTTTAAAATAGAAGATAAAAAAAATTGGGGAAGAGTAAAGAATTAAGAAAATAGTATTATGAATAAATTAGAAAATGAATGTCTATAACTCATAACTTTTAGAATCTTATAACTCATCTCTTTTATTACATTAGATTACACATTTTTTAGTTTATTGTAATTGATTACATTGTAACCCATATTGATCCTACTATATAAATAGGGATACTCATAGCATTTTTATACACACCAATAAAATAGTAATACAAAATTATTGTTCCTATTTATTCTTGTGTTCTTATTACTTTTACTTTTATTTATTTTTATAACACGTTATTATCACGATTCTCTTTTAAACACTCAAATTCATATAAGTTCTATTCTCTTAAAATTTTAATTTTATACTTTTATTTATTTATTGATCTTTTGTCATAATCTTAATGAATGATATTATCAATATAATATTAGAGTCACATACTATTCCGTCATTTGTTTTTGTTAATTATTTGTTATATCACATGATTATTTTAAGTTGGTTTTAATATATTACTGTTTGTTGATTTTGTTCTAATATTACATTTGATTATTCTTCTGTTTTATATTATGAATTATAAAGGGTGTTTTTTTCATTTTATAATGGATTATATTATTTGTTTTATATATATA